>JABUQX010082220.1:40000-46627 GCA_015478945.1 Trachelipus rathkii | reverse complement strand
AATTTTCTCAATTTTCCCATTAAATAAAAAAGATTTGTAATAAAGTATAATCTATAGCACGATAATGTCTATATTTATATTTCCATTATATACATATACAGCTTACTCGCTCGCATCGCGAGTAAGTTGCTATACGGCACCACTCGGGCGCAGCGCGCATTTGGAGCGAGTGGTCTGCCATGCATACACGCCAGCCTGCCGTGCATTTACACTATGGTATTGTTTTAGTTTTTATTTAATTCAATAAATATCTAATGAAAAAAAATTTAACTACAAGATAAAATTATTTTGAAAATGAAAAAAAAAAATTTTAAGACCAAAAAAAAAAAGTACACAAAATCGCCTTTATGAAACCACAAATTTAACAAAATAAATAAAATCTCTTAGATCTGATTTTTCCCTTGGATTATGAAATGTATTTCTTAGTTTCACCAACTTTAAAAACTTAAATTTTTTTATTGCTCCCTGGTTTAACACAGGTCATATATATATATATATATATATATATATAATATATTATATTATATATATATACACTATATATATTATATATATATATATATAAAGATATATATAATATATATATATTATATATATATTATATATATTTAATATTAATATTATATATATATATTACTGTGATATTAAGTAGGTAGGGAGAGTGGGGGATATCTGGACCTAAAAAGTCCTGCGTGCCTTTTTTTCGCCATGACCTTTTTGACCTTGACCTTTTGTTGGCCTTGAGCGTGTGTTTTTGGCCTTGACCTTTTTGAAGCCCCTTCGAAGAAAGGGCTTGCCAGACGGATGCGAAGCACTCCGCGTACGTATTGCCTCCCTTTTTAGGCCCCCCTTTGTCTTCCATGGGGTTAGTCAGATTTTGGCCCCCCACGCGCTAATTTTTCCTAGTAGAGCTTTTTGATTCTACCCTTGATATTTCTGACCTTTGATTATCCTGACCGTGATGCCTTGTTTTGACCTTCATATTTCAGGTGGTCTGCTCTTTGTTTTGACCTTGATATGGTCTGCCTTGATAGCTCTGACCTTGATTACCATTTCTGACGTTGATACCCAATCAAGGTTTTTTTTTGTACCGCTCCGTAACTGAACGCAGTGATAATCGTTCCATAACTGAACGCAGTAGTACGCTTCCTAACTCCTTGAGCACACCACCTACACATCCTTACCACACACCACACCACACACACCACACACACCACACACAACACACACACACACACTACACACACACACACACACCCACGTGGTCATGACTCACGACTTTCCACCTCCCTTTGCATCGTACACTATAGACCGACCGTTTTGCCTCTAAGGCCTTACCGTCTTCACCTTCTTTTCGAGTTCGATTAACCGGGGTTATAATTTCAAAAATTATAAGATCCCAGATGGAAATACGACACAACCCTACCACTCTGCCAAGTTACGCATAGACTTTACCCCACACATCCCACACTCAGTTTGATTTGAGGAGATAATAATTTAATTTTCAAGTTAATATAAAAGAGAGCCCGTTGTGAATCCCAATAATAATATATATTATTATAATATTATATAATTATAAGTAATAATAATAATTAATAATAATAATAATATTAATAATAATAATAATAATATATTAATAATAAATAATAATAATAATAATAATAATTATATAATGAATAATATAAAATAATAATAATAATATTATATATTATATTATATATATATATTATAATATATATATATATATTATATATATATAATATATTATATATATATATATATAACTATAATATATATAATCATAATATATATTATATATTATAATATATATATATATATATAAATATACTATATATAATAACGGAAGAGAGAGAGAGAGATCGACGAGAGATGAGATGAGAGAGAGAGATGAGAGAGGAAGAGATATGAGAGAGAGAGAACGAGAGAGAGAGATGAAGATGGAGATTGAGAGACTAGCAAGTACGAGAGAGATCGAGTATCGAAGAGATACGAAGGAGGACGAGAGATATTTGAGAGAGGCATTTTGCTGCGCGCGCATTTCGACGCAGTTACTTTGCTATCAATGCTCCACAATCTTTGAATACCAAAAATTTGTATTTTTATTTTAATCATTTTATTTGAATAATTTTAATTATTTTATTATGTAATGTATTTATTTTTTAGGTTTAAATTATTTTTAATTTTATTTTTGTATATTAGTCTCTCGCACTTGAGAGAATCACCACGTGAAACGTTACATTGAATTCGAACCGTACAAACAGTGAAAACCCAATAATAAATAATATATTAATAATTTATATTACTTATATATATATATATATATATATATATATATATTATTATATATATATATATATAACTCAATATATATAATATATAATATATATTATATTATATATATAATATATTATTAATATATAGAATAATAATATATATATATAATATTATTATATTTATATATATATATATAAATATATACAATATATACACTTATTATATATATTAAAATTTATATATATCAATATATATAATAATATATATATATATAATTATATATAAATATTCTCTATTATATATATATAATATATAGATATATATATATATTATATATATATATTATTAGACATTTAAGACATTAAGGAAAATATAGACATAAAAAAAGCCACATGGGACGTAACGAGGACTGGCCCAGTCAACCCACTACCCAAAAAATGCTCATGAAAATCTACAAAGCCCCTAGGGCGAAATTGCTGAAACTGCAATCAAACCATTTGACTTAGTCAAAACTAATAATAATTATATATATAAATATATATATATATTAATATATATATATATATTATAAATATATCTATATATATAATATATATTCTAATAAATATTATATATAATATATTTATATATATATATATTATAAATTTAAATGATATATTTTATATATATATATATATATATATATATTAGTAATATAATATTCACATACACACACCACACATATACACACAACCCCACACCAGCTAGGCTACTTATACACACACGCACAAGCGCTAGGCTACTTGTACACACATACACACACTTATACACACACACACATATACACACATATACACACAACCCCACACCAGCTAGGCTACTTATACACACACGCACAAGCGCTAGGCTACTTATACACACATACACACACTCATACACACTATGACACTTATACGCACTTGCACTTACCATAGACACTTACACTTACACTTACACACATACACTATGTCACTTATTCACACATACACACATACACATAGTTACTAACCCATAGACACTTACGCTCACACATAGGCACTTACACTCACCCATAGGCACTTACACTTACACTCACACACAGATACACACAGATATACACACACTCTTGATATTTTGATGGCTCAACTTTGATGGCTCAACTTTGTTGGCTCAACTTTGATGGCTCAACTTTGTTGGCTCAATTTTGAAGTTCATCTTGATGACTCATCTTTGATGACGTCATCTTGATTTCCACCTATATTGATGATTTCTCTTTGATGGTCCATCTACCCTACATCCAAAACAGGGTTAATATTAATGTCTTCCCCTAGATCATAAGCTGCCCGCCAGTGTGCCCTCCGCGTGAAGGCCCACGAACCCGTCCACCGCGCCCCCAGCCCGCCGTGTGCGCCCGCAGGCGCCGAATATTTCCGGCATACCCGCCCGCCGCGTGCGCCCGCAGGCGCAATATTTCCGCGTACCCGCCCGCCGCGTGCACCCGCAGGCGCAATTTTCCCGAGCGAATGAAAAAATATAGTATATATTGAGGTCATTACATACTGTTTAAATTTTTATTAAAAACATTTCGCAGATCCTAAACTGCTAAATCAATTACGAGAACCTTATTATTACTTTAACCAATATTTCATAGTTGTGATATTCAATGTAACTATTCAAAAATTTCTTTTTCAAATATACTATATGAATCATTCATTTTTTACTTCATACTTAAACTCTCTCTATTAAAAACATTTACATTACAACCCTTTAAGCTGTAAACAGTAAAGGATCAATAACCTCAATTGCTAGCATCAGTGGAGATAGCTAAGGCTTTGTCTTTATATTGCTGATTACTGTTTTAAACTCATCATATTTATTAAACATTATTGACTTTTTACTTAGATTTTACTTAATTTACTTTTTTAATTATAAATTTTTAATAAAAATGTTTGTAAGAAGAAAAAGTCAGAGTGGCTGATATAAACATTTTATTTTTACTAATTTTAACGAAATTTATTAAAAACATATACTGTACATACCTTAAAGCCAGTTAAATTCCAGTAAATCAATAGACGTGTTACCATAGAACAAGGGGATTAGTATGCTTTAGTTTTACTGCTTTACTGCTTTAACTCATATGTTTTACTGCTTTACTGCTCTTTAACTCATATGTTTACTGCTTTTACTCATATGTTTACTGCTTTAACTCATATATTATTAACATTACATACCTTTAAGGCAGTAAATCAGTAAATCAATAGAGGTGTTACATAAGCAACAAGGGGTTTAGTAGCTTTCTCGTTTTACTGCTTAACCTGCTTTCTAACTCATATTGTTTTACTGCTTCTAAACTCATATATTTATAACGTACATACCTTAAAGCAGTAAATCAGTTAAATTAATAGCGTGTTACAAGCAAACAAGGGAAATTAGTAGCTGCTTTTGGTGGTTTACTGCATTTAAATTTAACTTCATATGTCTTTAACTGCTTTACTGCTTAAACTCATTATGTTTTCTACCTCTCTCAATTTGTGCTTTACTGCTGTTAACTATTATATTATTAATATTATTTTTATTTATATTTTTATATTTGTTTTAATACGTTTGATTATTTTCTATTATTGATTTTTTCATTATTTTTTTATTTTATTTTATTTTTATTTATTTTTATATTTGATTTTTTTTCAGTATTATTATTTTATTTATTATTATTTTTATTACTATACTTAGTGTTATTACTTCATGCATATTGTTATTATCATTTAACAAGGCTGAATCACACACACCGAACACACTTACAGCGACACACACACCACAACCTACACACATTACATAGAATACACCTACACCTTACACACACACACAAACCACACACACACACGCACCCTGTTTAAACATATCAAATAAATAAGTTCTTTGTATGAACATAACGTATAAGTTATTAAAACAATTTTTATGTTTTAATTAAATCGTACATTTATATTACTCATTCAATTATAACTAAATTATTTCAAAAGTTTTCTTAAACTTCTATAATAATCATCATTATCTTTGAACAAATTCTATTATTAACTGTAATACTTTTTGTTTATAAATTGTTTAACTATCAAGTTTTAAAATAATTTTTACTAAAAATTTTATGAAATTTTATTAGAGAGAGAGTATTGTGTGAGCGTGAGCCTGTAAAGCCAATAAGATCGAAAATCAGTAGGCAAGCCCCGTAGCACCCCTTCTACACCAAGCTATGCCACGGTTTTGTTCTATTGACTTATGCTTTAACTCATCTTTACCATTGTAATAAGTATACAAAATAACAAATAAGTTCTTTCTTGCTAGCATAACGTGTATTTTATTAAAAATCATTCTAGGTTTTTAGTTTAAAAATAACAATTATTAATTACGTGTGTGAGTGATTCGCTAATGTTAAACTAAAAATATTTCGAAAGTTTTTCTTTTAAACTCAATTTGGATTTCTTTTATTATCTATCTCATAGTACATTGACATATCCAACGACTCGAAAAAAAAAAAAAACACAACAACGCAACACTCCTTACAATAGAAACGACCTCTCTCTGTTAAAACTGTGGTTTGAATAACGTTACTTTAGGCCTAAATTTAGGATTAAGCCTTTTTGCTACCTCGGGTGGCGATTTAGGATCTAATTACCAGGTGAAAATATATTCTCAACTGACCTGCTTTCTTGATAAAATGTGATGCCAATAACTACGTTTGAGGGCCTAAATTAGCCTAAATTTAGATTAAACCTTCGTGTGTATCCCGGGCTGATTTAAGCCTGCGAATAGCCGGGTTCAAAGGTAATCCAGAATAGACAAATAATCGAGGGATCAATGTTTTATTTAGTTTATTTATAAAATATATTTCAAAACTTGAAACATGCTGGATCAGTAAGATCCTTTAAAGGTAAGAAGGAAATGTTAACCTTTCTTGTGAGTGGACGATAATCCTTATCTCTATATGACTGCGCATGTAATTGGTCGATAATTATTTTATCGCTTTTTTGTTTCTAGATATGTAAAACACGTTTTTCATGATCCTGAGCTCTTATTCTGATTGGTATCTCTATCTTAGTTTTTAGAAACTATATTTGAAAAGGTAATGTTTTAGATCCAAACCTCATTTTAAAGCAACTCTTGTGGCTGGTTAACGCGGTGCACAAGTTCTCCTGAAATTGTAATAAAAGTGGTCTATTGTTCACTAAGTGTATATCATATTCATAATAAATACTTACATTGAGGAACAAGACATTGTCATGGTGTGTGAAATCAAGTGTCCCAGGAAGTAGGGTTTCATTCTTATATAAAATAACCGATGGA
>JABUQX010082220.1:0-35000 GCA_015478945.1 Trachelipus rathkii | reverse complement strand
AGATTTAACGTTGATTTTGATGTCTAAATAACTAATAATATTATTTATATAAGTTTCGTAAATGAATTTTAAGCTTGACAACTCTTGAATTCTACTGATAAACTGATGTATATAATCTACCTTTCTAAAGATAGTAAGGGTGTCATCAACATACCTTATGTAAAATACGGGGTTAAAGTTGTTTGTTTCATTAAGGATGTTGTTTCTTGATTGGACATATAGAAGTCCGCAAATATAGGTCCAACTGTTGGACCCATCGACACTCCATCAGTTTGTAGCTATATGTTTCCTTAAATTTAAATGGTGTTTTAATTTAATTTTAATTAATAAAAGGTTCCCCATATATTGGTCTGACAGTTCTGGTGGGGTTAGGTAATTTGAGTGATACATTTCATTAATTATTATGTCAATCGTTTCAAGAACTGGTTCATTTGTGAACAAAGACTCTACATCAAGTGAGGCGAATACATTAGTGTCTTCAAGTTTTAAGTTTGATAATTTACAATAATGTCTCATTATTTGATTTGACTATGAAAGAATTATTAAGATATGGTCGAATAATGCTGTTGAGATATTGGGCAATTTCATATGGATGGAACCGTGCCACTCATAGACATTACAGTTCTCAAAGGTGGATTTTCAACTTTTTTGTGTATTTTGGCCGTAAAATTTTTGCCTAATATATATATACTGTATATATATATATATATATATATATATATATATATATATAATATATATATATATATATTATATATATATTATAGTATATATATATTATATATATATTTATATATTATTATATATTATATATATATTATATTTATATGTTTATATATATATAATAATATATATATATATATATATATATATTTATATAAATTTTTTATATATATATATAATATATATATATATATATATAGTTATATATATATATATATAATATATATATATAAACAGAGACCTTAATTAATGATGGAGATTTAATTCTTAATATAAGCTTCATTAAAGCAAGATCTTAATAAGAATGTTAAATGCCAAAGGCTTTTCAAATACTAATTTGTATTCAAATAAAACGCCAGCCCGTTCTAAGCAATCGGATCGTTGCAATATGAGATTATGGTATTGGAAAAGCGTCTTTCCCTTTCGTATATGGCAGTAAAATCTTACAAGGCAGGAATGATTATATATATATATATATATATATATATATAAATATATATATATATACTTATATCAATTATAATATATTATATATATATATATATTATTATATATATTATATATATTATATATATATATAAGTGATGCAGGTACATCCGCATCCGCATCCACGGAGCATCCGCACATTATCAAGATCCGCATCCGCATCCGCAACCGCGCTTTGCCCTGCGGATGTTGCTGCGGATATTTCCTGTCGAAGATTTGATAAAAGTTCATTTCTATACTAATGTGGAAAAATGAATCCTATCATACTCGCCATGGGCGTAGGCAGTTCATTTAGGGAGGGTAAAGGTATGATGATAGATATATATATATATATATATATTATAATTATATATTATATTAATAGATATATATATAATATATTATTATATGATAGTATATATAGTATTATTTATATATATATATATATATATATATCAGTTTCAGCCTAAAAATGCAATCGACATACTGAGAGTTCCAGCGGAGAATACTGTCTGAAGAAGCTAGCTGTATAAAAAGCACACAGCAGTTGATTCAAGCAATATGAAACGAAGCACATTAAAACTATAAAAAATGTATGTTTATAATACGTTAGTAATTAGTAATTACTACTTCATTATCTATCGATTGATGTATCTTTTTTTAGTTTGTCTGCTAATAAACCCTTAATGTTATTTCGCCAAGATTTAGGGGGGAGGGGCAAGTGACCCTCCTGCCCCCCCTGCATACGCCCATGGACACTGCATTAAGCTACTGAAACCATTTGAAGAAATTACAAAAATATCAACGCCTCTACAGCTTCTATCTCCGATGTAATACCATTAATCTCAATGTTAGGGAAGGATTTTGAACCATCTTCAAATGAAAATGATGGCGGTTTGAAAGAAAGAAAGATGTAATAAAACTAGAGCTAGATAAAGGCTTTGGATCTGTGGAAATTAATGACCTTCATACTATTGCAACTTACTTAGATCCCTGTTATAAATTCAAGTTTTTTGGTAACACGATATTACAACAAGTTAAATCGTCACTTTGTGTTGCATTTGAAAATCTTCAATCCGAAGTCTATTAATTCTCCACCCATTAAAAGAAAAAAAAATGAAATCTACAGAACCAACACCTGCAAGTAAAACAATATCAGATTCACTGGAAGAATTTCTACAGTCCATTAGTGATGAAGAAACCACACGCATTACCAAAAAGATGTAGTGCAAATGATTTGAAACTATCTAAGAAACGGACTAGTAAAATGAATGGAAAGTTAGTAAAATGTTTACCCACGCTTGAGTAAACTTGACTGTCCTCCAACTAGTGTTCCAAGTTTGAGAGTATTTAGCATTGCTGGGCTAATATACGATGAAAAGAGAAACGGACTCTCAGCAGAAAAGGCAGAAAAATTGATGTTTTTCAAGCACAACTTTCCTATATTTGAATTTCAATACTAGTGCAAAAGTGCAAATAATATATATATTATATATATATATATATATATATATATATATATTTTATAATATATTATATATTATATTATATATATTAATAATATATAATGTATATAATTTGAGGTTATGGCAATTGCGTTGTTTTTATTGAGTCTAACTACTCTTGGAGATGAACCTGCTGATTGAATCTTGAGGGGAGCTTCGGTCGCGCTAAAATGTGGGGGGGCGTAATCATTGATGGGAAGCAATGAACAGGTTATTTTATCTGTGTCAACTAATATCTTTTTACTCCCAAAGACTACAATGGTTCGTATGTAATGTTATGTTGTTCTCGCGTGCACTCAGGAGAGACGCTGGGTATCAGTGCATTGAGAATAACAAGCTCTCTGTATCTCAATATCAATCATTAACTAAATTTTCATTTTGCTCAGGAATCGTATATGTGCAGGAATAATTAATTCGTACATACTAAGAACGTACTGTCACTAAAAGAAAGTTGCAGAAACTGCTTTGTTCTTCTAACTGATAAAATTCTTCTCTTGCCAAAAACATCTCTAAAACTTTTGATCAAAACTGCATTTACCTCCGCCCTTATGGCTTCTGACTGGATTTCTGTTGCTAAAACTCTCCTTCTTGAAAGGCAATCTTTCTTCGCTCCTTTTTGTTTAGGGTCTAATTCTAATTTACCCTTGGACAGATTCTGGCAGTCCTTTCTCAGTTACTCCTTCTTCCTCATACAGTTTTCTTATGTGCTTTTAACCGTTGTAATTGAATATAGATCGATGTCACAGGGTCCTGAGATCTAAGAACGGCAGGAAGGCTGTTGGCCTGGGATGGCATCTACCTCCGATGATTTTGATAGGAGTGTACGGTTAGCGAGATAGACGCTCTCTGTCCTGTCCAATACGTGATTCTCTGATGTACTTAGTAATATCAATACTTTTCTTCAAGTGACTGGAATGCGCGCAATATGTAACCGACAGCTATCACTAGAAATATAAGGATTAGCTACTGCTCTGTGATGTGACCTTTTCTCGCTGACTGCCTCTCCGTAGCTGTTCATTACATTGGGTATTACTATCTATAATTCTTTTGAACATCTTCTTAATCTTACGACTATTCTCTGTTAGGAGATAAGCTCTGAAGTCCTCATCCTTTCTTTCCGAGTCCAAATCAGTAAGGCTTTCGTCGTTGTCTGAAGGTCAAATAGTACTATCCTTTCCTCATTAATACTGACTCTAATGGTCTCCTTCGGACTTTAAGCGACCATGGGTGAGTTCTATTGCTTGGTGGCGCTTAGCATATCAAGGCCTTATGACGGGATTTAGGCACGCGCGATCATAGCTCAATCTAAAGATCCCTTTCAACATTATTTGGAGTATTCTCACTTTCTCAAATTTAGCCTACTCTTGTCTATGTTTTCTATCCGAAATCGCTCCAAATATCAGAACACTACAGTTTTATGGATAAAAAGCAGTTCCTAATCAACTTATACATGTGAGATTAACTATATAAAGGGTTCCGCAAAGGTTCTAGTATTAATATCTACCATACATATTATTCAATTATCAATCAAAACAGATCTCATTCAGTTATGTAACATCAAACTCTGATTAAACTTTCTGATTCGAAAAAAAAAGACTCAAAAACTCTCAAGTTTCAATTCAAACTCGAATTATCTAAATTGACTCACCCTCTCTTATATGCTACTAAGAGTTGCTATTCGATCATTGCGAACTTTGCCGAAGATATCATTCTATGTCCAGACCTGGATGGAGTATATCCCGGTAAGGAATAATCACCGACAAGTCCTTGATAAAAAATTCAAACATTCTATTAATAAACATCAACTTTCATCTACTCATATCACAATGCAATCTCAAAAACCAATAAAAACCGAAACCGTATTAATCCACCATAACTTAAATATTCACTAATCGAACAAAGTTATAATACGATCAACTTTAATAATACATAAAGATGAAAAACAACATAACATGAAAAAATTTCTAACCGTTTAGAATTAAAACAACAATTATCTTCGAAACGCCTCACTTATTTCCAATGGTTGCTAGGTGCTCAAAGAAGCTGGAGTTTGTTCAGAATTGCGGAATCTTTTTTTCTCTTGCCACAAGCTACTTCCAGTATTATAAGGGCCTTATTGCGCCTTTGTATGGAGTACTTGTTCTTACATTTGGGGGGGGGGCTCCGGCCACACTTCTATTGGATAGGGTTGAGTGTAAGCTAAGAGACTAATAAACTGTCTTTTTTAAACTCTCTTGACCCTCTATCTCTGCGGAGCGATGTTACGTTAGCGCACTATCTTTTTTCTATAGGTACTACAACGGCAGATGCTCGGGAGAGTTGACCTCTCGCATTCCACCCCCATTTCGTCGTCCACGTAGAACAAGAGGTGCCTGCTTCGCATGAATTGCTCGTGAGTATTGAGGAACCCCAGACGTTGTTTCGGTTGTGGTGCCTCTTTCTTGTTCAGTTACTTCTGTTCGTGATCCTTGCCTTCTTCGGTTTTCCAACTATATTTATTCTTGCTCTCTTTTAAAGCCCACGTCTGAGCTCACCTGAGAACTTTGCGTTAGACTGGGGATTTAATAAGTTTTTCAGTGTTTTATTTTCCGCCCCCTCCTTGAGAATGGCCCAGCCCGTGAGTGGTGGTAATCTGTAAATATATATTATATATATATAAATATTACTTATATAATATAATATATATATATAATATATTATTATATATTATATAATATATATAAATTATATATATTATTATATATATATATAAAAATTTTATATTATAATATAATATATTATATAATATATTATATTATATATATATATAGTTACATATTAATATATATATATATATTTTATTTATATATTATAATTATATATATATATATATATATATATATATATATCATTATATCTCATTTTTAATATATTTTTAGTTTCCTTAAAGAAAATATAACTTTTTATACTTTTTTTTTCTTTAGATGTAATTAATAAGGTTTAAGGAGAACTTCATATTGTTCCCAAAATCATAAAACATCTTGAAAGGTTCCTCAATAAATAATACAAGTTTTATGTATAGTAGTATGTTTAATTAACAACGCTTAATTATTATTCCTTACATGGCAAGGACCCGGGTTCGATCCCTATTTAAAAATAGGTTAAAAGGTATGGTGTGGGATATTTTTAATCAAGGAAATGCCTAATTATTATTTTTTTTACTCTACTATAATTATTATCAAAGAATAATAATTAATTAGTATTTATAGTATTAGCTATAAGTATTATTAAGAATAGAATAACAAATATTTAATATTTAATAAATATCATAAAAGAGGCATTGCAATGCTTATATTTTTTAAAATCATATTATATATATATATATATATATTATATATATATATATATTTATATATAGTTATATATATTTGATGTGTTTATTTTTTTTATTAAGTATTTAATAGGAGTATTTGTATAAATAATTATTAGTATAAGAGTAATTTATAAATAGTAATATAATGATATATATTATATCCGTATTAGAGTATATATTATTATAAAGCCATATTAATTATTATTATTAATTATTTCATAACATGATAATTAATAATAATAATTAATAAGGTCTACATTTAGCATTTTCAAAAATATGTATTAATAGTCTGTAATCTTTAAAATTACACTTTTTGAGTTTGGTGCCACTATCAAAGCAAATCGGCGAAATAATTTGTTAATAGTTGATATTATCGTTTTCTGATGAAATATCGATTTATTTCGATAATGTTTATATATATATATATAATATAATAATATATATATATTATATATATTATATTATTATATATATATAATATTAGTATAATGAATATAGATTACGTATAGTAGTATATAAATGCTAGGATATATGTATGATATAATTGTATAATATAGTCTGTAATGGACTTGGAATTGAAGATTTTAAATTATGTATTGTCGCATGGAAAACTTAATCTTCGAACTTGTCGATCAGACGGCTAGGTCGGTGGCGGCCCCTTGGACAATCCAACCAGTATCATTCTTTGAGATTCCTCACCTATATAGAAAAAAGTGTATACTAGTAGTCTAGATCGTCTGTTTGATTATGGAGTCTCACCGCCTGTGCAATAATTACAGATGACTTAATATCTTAAAAACTCACTCCAACAGCTATGTGCCTGAAGAGTTCTTCAAGTGGACAACTCAACGGGTTAGACGGGTTCGTTGGCTTTATGGTGGAAAAACCGTTTCAGTCAATATTATTCTTATCAAAGAATTTAGACCGTGTTATTATGATCAATATTTTGATTATGAAATCAATGTCTTTAAGACCTAAATAATTGCTGACTTGAATTAATTAAATAAACAGAGGAAAAATATAGAGTAACCTTTGTGGACAACTCAAGAAGAATACTGGAAATAAGTTTAAAATATACGCTTTAATAAAAATATAAAATGAAGTGTTAGAGCTTATTATATACAAAGGACTAGAGTTTGTTATACATCTGCATGTACAATGTCTAGATGTTCCGTAGGTATCTAACGGTGACATGCAGCACTGAATAGAATAGAACCTCAGTACCTATATCATTATATTTTAGCTTTGGTAGAATATTATCCATTTTGGTGCAAATAGAGATCAATGACATAGGTTTGTATATATATTATATACATGTGCGATTGTACATATAGTGGGGTGCATCAATGTGTATGTTGTCATGAAGCTAAATCAGTTTGTAACAATACCCACCAATGAATTGTGAACTTTACAATTTATATAGATCGTCGGCCGATAAATATGTATATAAAATTATAATATTATGTTTCAAATGTATATAGAATAAATAAATTCTTTAACAAAATTTTTACAGACTGGATGATTTGATAAGTAATCTTAAAACTTTACTTAAAATTATCAAATTTTTTTTTTTTTTGGGGGGTGAAATTTAAAACAAATGTCGATTGTCAATGTGCCACACCATACAAGATCAAGCTGTTTCCTTATAACAGTTACTCTATATGTAATAGACCGAGTCGTACTACATTGTAATAAAATTCGTTTTATGCAGAACAATCGTGGCTGAACAGTAATCAATATGTTACAATAAGATACTTCTAACTTAACGAAGTAGCGCTTTAATATATTTATTCCAAGGTATATGTTAATCGCGAACTTCGAAAATAATTATTTTAAATACAAAGTTTTACCTGGCCCATAACCAGTCTAGCAACGATTCAAAGCAATGCACCTTACAAATGCAAATATTGCAGACGACACTCTGATATATCAATGCACATAAGAAATACAATATAAACACAAATGCTTTAAGAGCACAACTCAATTACTTTTTCTATTCAATTAGATACGAAACTACCTATATGTGATAACTGAAATTATCACCATATTTTAATTTGAAAAAATTACATTCACTTTTGGTAATAAACAAGAACAAGACACTACTTAGGTTACCAAATTACATTAAACATAATAAAGAATTGATGCGAGATATCGAGGCATCACAACTACCAACTATAAACACCTTGGGTTACAACAATGAAAGCGAAAAATGAATCCCAGATTATGTCTTTGTTTTTACTATTTACGATTCTAGTAAATACAGATTAGTCTCTTATCTCTCTATCCAGTAAGTTAATAATGTATAATCTACAATAATTGAAAAACTTATATTACAGCCATCTCAAGGGGAGGCGGTTATGGTGTAGTGCTCTATGGTGAGATTCATAGTATTTCTCCCGAAAGGAATGATAAATTCTGATTGGTGGTCAACTGCTCTAACTCAGGTCAAAGAGAAGCTAATACAGTTATTAGAGAATGTGGTCGAATACCAACGAGCGGTCATTAGAGCAATAAGGAATGAGCTCATATCTATTTCGCCTAATAATGATCATACATATTTTTAATTTCTACTTACCTTATTTCTTTTTCCTATATATAGGTTCATATCCATAGCTTACCTTATAATTACATGAAATGATAAGTCACTAGGAAGATTATTATTATCTTATCGTTCAGCGGGATATCGATAACGTTGGTAATCTCTCTGCGTTGCTATGAGTTTATATATTATAAACTCGTATAATAAAATATTGTAAATATATGATTATACTGCAGATTACATGTAGGAAATTAGTACAAGTCCCCATAAAAGATAACGCTTTCAAACGTAATAAGTATTTTTACTAATAGCACCTCTCGAGTATTTCTAGCTAATCCCATTATATATGCATGTAGTATACTCAATAAGGCCTGGTGGATAAAAATATATAGGTAGTATTTATATTATATTAATATATATATCATATATATATATAATTATAATCATATTATAATAATATATATATATATAATATATATATATATATTATACTCGCTCATATATAAATATCACCTTACATAATCTCATGACTTATAAAAAAATATTAAATATATAAATTAATTAATATAATAATAATAACTAATTAATAATATATAATTATAATAATAATTATATTATTTTAAGTCTTTATAAATGATCTTTTGATTATCAACGACCTCAATAATCAACTCTAGATTTATAATAAATATAAGTTATCTAAAAAGATGAGTTACTTCAATTGGTAATTTGATATTATACCTTTATACAATATAAAACTATATTACAGTTATATATTTTGTTTGTTATTACTGTGGCTATCTTTACCACAGGACATATCTAGACAGTGTGTGTGAGAATAGTATAGACAATAGGTTATAACTATTTACTCTGTTTATTTCTGTCCGACCAGCGGGAGATGGCAACACGCTCGACCTACTTCCTTAAAGTAGGAAACAGGTGCTACAATGTGATAATCAGATTTAATGGGGGTAGTAACTCCCTCAGGTCTAGTCTGCAATAATAACCAGTCCGCCAATCTCAGTGTGGCATGGTGCTATGGTCTAGGACTCTACTAGGACTACTACAGTGCGTGAGTAGGCGAATAGAATGTAGGTGTCTGTTATGTGTATTATAGGTATATGTACCTAGTATGTATATGTGTTTAGGCTTTGGTATGAGTTGATAGTAGTGTATATATAGGTATTTGAGATTTTATTTGACGTTACGTATCTAATGAAGCTTAAGGACTTGTACAGTGTAAAGTGAATTACATGAATAATCTCCTTACAATAACAGTCAATTTTATCGTGTCTCATTCCTTATGATATATAGTGGACTAGTCGAAGACAAATCCCGTGTATTTGACGAGGATTCGAACTCACGACCCTAACCTTGCAAATCGCTCTACCCCTGAGCTACTGCCCCATCCGGCCCTCGACTATATATTTATCTCAATTTGAAAAACAAGATAATTGTTTTATATAATTTAAACAGTTATAGGCAGTAGTGTATACTTCTATACTCATCTATATCTAAAAGATACTCTCGATATTAGATTTTAATAATAGTAATAAATAATTTGATTTTCTTAGAACCTTTTTATCGATAACTATATTGCTACTAATATTTATAATATCTTCTCGAGACTTAGCCATTCAGAATAATATAATATAACGAGTGAGTTGTTATAAATCACTTTCTCTTAATTCTAATTTTAATATATTCTTCTCTCTCTCTTCTCTCTCATTAGAAGAAAATGCAACTTACTCATACTATCTCTCTACTTCAATCTCTCTCTCTCTCTTCTCTCCTCTTCTCTCTCTCTCATCTATCTCTTCTATCTCTCTCTCTCTATCTATATCTCTATCATCTCTCTCTAGTTTTAGTTAATATATATGATAGATGGAGAATTCATATCTTGTCTTTATACTCTATTAAATTACTCTGGAAGGAATGCATATAACGTAATTTGAAAACTCTTATAGACTTTTATAAATTTATTTCTGCTATTAACATTTTATATATACTATTAATTATACTAATAATCTCATACTTGTGGTGAGTAACAGTTCTAATTTATGTCATATCTCTCAAATGTAGATAGTGATCGTGAAATAATATATTTTCTTTTTGTTATTTTAAATTTTATTTACTTATAAAACATTATGTCGCTACACGTAATTATATCAGTATGTACAAGATAACTGGTTCATCGAGATTAACTACTAAAGCAGTATTAATAGATAAACAGTTATACAGCTCCAATGTCGTTAAATTTCCTCCTGTGACTCTGTTACTGACTTGTATTGTGTATATCTTTGATTATACGTTATCTGATTTTTATATATTCTATATGATCTATGTAATTATATCGCTACTTGTAGCGCTCAATCTTGGATGGTTTGCTAGTATTGGCTATTTCTTTTTTATTTAAACCTTCGAGGTGACAGCAGTCGCATAGTCTCATGTTTGACCGCTTACTGCAACCAGGTGTAGATGCTCTTGAGTTCGCTCATGTGTGAATCTCAGGTAGAAATTATTGGTGAAGTGAGGCAAGTATCCTCAAAGCTCCTTCTCCAATAGTGTTACTAGAGGTCTCGTGCCCATGATAGTTTTGTCAGTAGCATATTCTTAAATTATATGATATCCTTTCTATTTTATCCGACACTATTTTGTGAGATATAGTTGTACTGATTGATAAAGAGTGGAAGACATCTTCCTAGTCTTTTGTTTTTACTGTCTATATCACAGTAGGATAATACGTATACACGATTTCATGACTCTCGACTCATATGCATCATAGCTGTGTTTTATAGGGAATTTCCTCGATACTGTTATAGCTAACATACGTTTCTTAATTAGCACATCATCTATCGTTGAAGACCTTGCTGATTCTTACATACGGAGTGTTTATTTACCTCTCGGTAGCTTAAATCCACACAAGACAGTTCCTTATAGGATCTGAGAATAGTAAGCTAGACCACACATTGTAATATTTGCAGCCATTTGAATAAAACTTATATCGAATATTTTATAATAAAAATTATATTTCACATAATGGCAGACTTTTTTATATAATTAATGGATTTTTTTTTATATTTTCAATTGTTATTTTAATCTCTTCAGAGCTCGTTCGCGTTCAGTGTTACGGCTCGTGTTGGTCTTGTAGCGATGCCTTTAAGACTGAAATCAGTTTTACTTTGTTCTTCAGGTTTTATAAATTATCAAACCAAAATAATAACTTTAAAATCACATTTATTTAATAGTAGTTAACTTTCACGAAAGTACCGCTCTTTAACAGATAGTATAGTGACGCCTCGAAATCCAGAACACGGTAAACCAATATAAACTAAGGCATATAACACAGTATGTTATCCTATTTATTAAAGGTATTTAATAACTAGCTTTTGTCACTCTTTAAGTCAATTTGTGAATCACATAAGTTCAAGTATGATCTCGAATCTACTATCAATCAATTCTTGTTTTGTTTCTATATTCGCTCTTTCCAACAAAAAGTCTGGATTAGAAATCTACTTTCCTAAACTAGTGGAATTTCACCCTTTATCTCTAGAATGTCTCACTTATATTTTTATTATATTTACTATCTGAAAAACCACTCTCCTATAATAATATATTCAGTATTAATATGTATCTATATTATATGTATCATACCAATCAACCACCTGTACACGTATCACGAACATATTATATAAGGACGAATTTCTGAAATAATATTTTGACGGTCTTAGCACTACACTTTTTGCAATATAGATGAAAACCAGCTGACATATTTTTTTATTTGTTAGGTTGAGACATTGTCTTGGAGCCTTAATATATATATATATAATTATAGCCCAATTAGTATTTACAAAATAATTATATATTTATTTTTTAAATATAACATGAATATATTATTATATATAGGGTTAATATAAAAGTCCACATTTTTATATTCACATCACCAAACAGTCTTTGGTTTTTATTACTAATTATACATAACTGCAGAGTTCTTATAATCCTCTTATCAGCTGAACTAAGCTCATGTGATAGAATTTATTGTAAATATTATTTAATAATATATTTTAAATAAATCTTGTTGATGTTCTGTAACTAAAATATTTATTGATTATTATTTTACTAAAAAATTACTCTCAAATACTATACTATCAAGTTTTCCCATCGATACTTCATCCAATCTGTCGTAATATATTGATATAAATAAAATACACGCTGCAATCTGCATATGACTGCCATAACTTTAATGATTAACATTATATAATCTGTTTTTCTGTTATCAGTCATGGTGAATCACTAGCTTAACTGAAATAATAATAATTATACAAAATACTTATTTAATATATCACCGTATACTATACTACTCTATAATATATATGTTAATTATAAATATTTTAATAATGTTATTTTCATACAAGAACTATAATAGTTAATTGTAGTCAGTATTAAGAATATAGATTACTATACTTTACAATGATTTGAAATAATACTTTGATTTATGAAAAGTTATATGTTTAGTAATGAAAATAATTAAGAGATTATACTTAGCATTATTGCAGTTCAATGCCCCTGTATCTCTCTACATTCATGCTAGATCAAGCTATATACGAGTAGTCTACAGTGAAAGACGATGTCGAATATATAATTATATATATTTTTTTTAAACACATAACAAAGTAAGCGCTATTCAGCTGAATAGCTCACCAGTGACGTATGAAATATACTTGCACGTGATACTTACGCAAAACGTTCCACTTCTAACTTATAAGAGTTAAACACTCAACTAGTCCAGGGCAACATTTTCCCCTCACACAACAGACGCAAAAAATGAGGTTTTAAGAGTCACATAGCACATATAATGTTTCACGTCTCACACACGGCTTTTACACTGTACAGAGTTCAGACTGCACTTGTTAGCGTGCGCACCAGATAAAGCAACTGACATGTGCAGATAGCGGCCGCACCGCACCAGTCATCTCAGCTGCGCATACGCGAGTCATCGCGCATCCGCTACCAGCAGCGCATCGGAGCACTCGTGCATCTCTTCTTACTCTATCAATCGCTAGCCGCTAGCCGCGAACAATGTACCAATACCCGGCTCGTCGGTACCCAGTCAATTTGTGAGGAGAATCTCTTTTCTCATGAACCACGTTATTATTTACACGATCGCGCCTACTTCATACACCGTGGCCCGATCATTAATACATTTCCATAACTATCTTTGAGCCCCTAACTATCAGTGTCTCCTATGTCTCTCAACCATTTGATGCTTGTGGTAAATAAAACAGCTTCTGACCAAAGATGTGATACTATTCTCGAATCCAGACTCTTGTCAATACTTAGTCAATATAATAAAGGTATAATATGGTATTAGCGTATGGCCGCCTTATCTCCCTGTTTACTGAAAGTAGTATCCTATCAAGTTTTCTCAATAATTCCAGTTTGGTTTTCCCTCGCTAACATACGTTCTCGATACTCAGCTGAGATATACCATTATTGAGACCAATGGACTGATCACTATGATATTCAGGGGGTGTATATTCTCATGACTGACTTGGAGATTAGTTACTTTGTCTACTTTTACTTACCTATGTATATCGAACACTTAATTATATATGACATACGCATATGGTAACCTGGTATAAGGTCCTACTTAATATTCACATGACTCGTATAGTTTCACGTGTGACGCTTCCTACGTCTTTATCTTAAATATCCTACAGTTCAGTAACAACGACCATTTAGCGATCTTGATGCCTCAGTACTAGTTTATCAATGCCATCATTTACTACTGGATAAAAGTTTCTGCATGATATATATGACATACTGTTGTCTACTTTTAACTGATAATGCTCACCGTTGGATCTTAATAAAATTCGTTGCTATCATTCCCAAGTGTACGGTAAGGTTATCCTCATGTTAATGTTGTAATTAAGCAATATGAGAACATTAATATACTATACGAGGTGTATACCACCATCAAAATCTGCCATTCATCTTTTCTGTACGTACCATGACCTATGGTGACATAGAAACTATGTTGGGCATAAAGTAGTTTCGGGATGTTAAATTCAAATGAAAATGTCAAACAAACGCAACAAAAAAATATTAATTATTCACTATCCTAATTCATTGCAGTTACGTGTGCCGCTAGTTTAGTCAGGGAATAATTCGTGCTGGCGCGTCGGACTCTATTGCGTATCTTAACGTTTCTACAGCTGAGCAAATCTCTAATTAAGAAAACAATAAAAAAATAAGAACAATGTTTAAAACACTCTATGAGAAAGAATTACGCCATCAATGTGAGTCGCATATGTTAAATCTATCATTTGCGTTCATTCTCTGTACCATCGAAAATGACTAAGAAGGCAAAGAGCTTAGAGACTTCTGATTTCTCTGTATTGCCGTCTCTCTTCTATGCTCCTCTCACTATACTGCTGCAATTAACGTCCTCTACGTAGGGTTACGAGCGGCTGAGCCATAATAATTCCATACTGTTAAGTATTATAAAAGGAGGCCCAAGTCCACTCTGCTCGTCGGCGTACTCTCAGTGCGTACATTAGATTCTGAATGCTGATTTGGCGGTATGCCATAATCGCGGGTATTATTTTTAATTTTCTTTGGAACCGTTTTTTGCGTTGCAATTTTATTATTATTATTATTATTATTATGATTATTTATTATTGTGTATTATTATTATTATTGTTAGTATTATAGTATGGTCATGTTGCACTCCCATACTCTATCTTACATTCTGTTAGATCTCATCTCCAAAATCATATGCTCGATATTTTCGAATCTCTCCACAGATAGCTCTTCATTCCGTATCGGTACTTGATTCCTGCTGGTGTATTATGCTCTTCCTATATAGTGTTTATTGAGCGACTTGTGATGCCCGTTTCTCTCATGTAAATGGGAAATATACATTCATGTGCATCAGTTATCTATACGTTCCTTATTACATAACCCTCCAATACCGTCTAACTGATCATTAATTCATTACTATGCGAATAAAATCCCTCAGTATAATCCTATCCTTACTAGCTATATATATATATATGGGTAAGGGGTATATATATAATAATGGTAGTCATTTTGCATACTCACTATGATTTTGTATATTCTAACTTGCGAAACTCCCTATGCAAAATGGTGACTGGCTCTTATTCTTGATACGTAAGGGCTAATTACCCTGCTACCATCAATTTATATGTATTAAGTGCATCCTGTATTATAATACCTACATCTACTATATATCCAGTTCCATCTCACGTTATGACCTATATGTATTATAATAAGACATCATTTATTGATTGTGTCTCGACTTAATACGTAGCCTTAGATTATTTACTGGATGTGAATTATATGGTAATAATAATAAATATAAAGTAGTTTAAGTTTAGTAGAGATAGTTCGTACATTCGTGTGAAGTTATGAACTTCTAACTGAATTGCTTCATAATTAACAGTGAGTGACTTTAGGGCAGTTATGAGGAGCGGCGTCCTATTTTTCCGTACAAAACTTACTTCCCAGAATACTCTTCTCGCCCTACATTGCTTTTCACTAATTTTTATATCATGATGCAGTAATAAATTGTAATGTATGAGAGATGATGCCCATTTCTCTCAGGTAGTTTTTATTACTCTTTAATACAACAAATTAGACCACTACCTTGTATAAAAGAAAGGAATAGTATGCATAAATAGTAGGTAATGATGAAATTATTATCGGGGAATCTTGAGATTAGAGGATTCCAGATAAGAGAACAACTCATAATTACTCTATTCTCGGAATAAATTAGTCATAAACTAGTTGAATTACACTCTAAGGACTAATACTTTCCAGATAAAAAAACACCATAGATATAAAACACATCAAACTAAATAACCTAGACCTGACATGAAAGGGAATATAATATACAAAATACTTAAGGCCAATATGGGATAAATGTTAGATACTCATTCCTCATAGATGTAACATATTTCATGTCACTGGTTAATATACTATTTACTAAAATCTAAACAATAAATAAACCAATGTTAGACTCATACTAAATATAATAAAAAATATGAAATATTAATTATAAGAAAGAACCACGCATATTGGGACTCATCAGTCGAGGGTTAGTATTTGAGTATCTGAAAAGGAATAATAAATTAAATAGTTTTAAGTTATTTAAATAAATATTAATGAATAATATTATAAAGTTCAATATAATAAAGGAGAACCTGGTGAAAGCATGACTCACTTTTTGTTTTCCCCAGGGTTCTTTTCCTAGGCTTCTAGTTTGGGACTTCATTCCTGACGAAGTTTTATGACGGATGTGGGATTGTATAGCTGGGTTGCATTATAACAGAGCCTTCTGACGATTTGGAGTGCTGTTTTGTCATTACCAAACTTTCCCCTTGTTCCTAATTTTGGGAGATAAATTCATCGTTTGGGTTATTTGCAACTGTCATTGTAGTGAAAAAGCTTTACCTCAATAAATTTCGTCTCACGAACATTCTTCAGTGCCTGCTGTAAAGAAAAAATATGGAAAATAGGTTCAGTGAAAAGAACTATATATAAAGAATATAAATTAAGTTTAAAAACGAGATAATAAAGTGGCTTAATATAAAAAAAGTTTAAAGAAATTACTATATACTCACGATTTATTCATGTTATTCAATGTTGTAGAAATGTACTGTAAATATTAGTTCATCATATTCCCTCTCCTTGACTCTCGAACGAAATAGTAGATGTTAAAAAACATAACATGTATGATTGATTGTTTTCCGGTTAAAATACTGTAACCGAGTAAAAGCCTTTCTATAGGTGAGTGTGATTGTGATTGTCTTATTCGTAAGTTTATATTACCAAAGTGTGAATATATGATTATGTATGTATATATAGTTCGGATTAGTGTTTATTAAAGATATAACCAAAAAAGGGGTGTCATTAAAAATCCCTCTCTAAATTCTTTAATTAGTAAATAGTATAAGAGTTTCCTCTTCTGAAAGAATCTGAAAGAACCAAATCACATCCGTTTAATCTGCTGCACAAGTGTAACCCGGTAAATGAGTTACAGGGTCCTGCGACAACAATGACCCTCCTAGGCATGAAAGCCTATGGACTCGCGGCTGAGTGAAGGGAAATTGGAAAGTGAAGACAAAATCTTCCCTACACATCTCTTAAACCCTTGATCAGGTAAATAAATAATTTACTTTTCATAATATTTAAATGATAATATATGGATAGGAATAATCTTTAGAATAGTTAATTTTGGTATATTTAAAAGACATAGACAAGTTCAATGAAAAGAACTGTAAAGAAAACAATAAGTTAAGTTTAAAAACGAGATAATAGAGTGGCTAAATATAAAGAAATCAGTTTAAAAACATTATATACTCACGATTTTATTCATGTTATTCAGTGTTGTAGAAATGTAAATATTAGTTCATAATATTCCCTCTCCTTTATATATATATATATATATATAATATTTTATATATAAAATATATATATATATATATATATATATATATATATATATATATATATATATATTTTTATTCTTCTTCTCTCTACCTTTTTTTCCCAGATTGGGAGTAAGGTGCATTACATGCATCAGAAAAGAAAAGCAGTAGGAGAATATGACAAAAGTCGAAAAGAAAGCTTTACCGCCGTCCCTCTGTTACCATTAACTTAGTAATGAACTCGTCGTCAATCAGGAAAATCCATCCTCGGCTACTGCCTCAGCAAAAAATTTGATCGGATCCACATGAGTTCCAACTGTTCAATACGGCAGTTGGAAATTTCTCAATTGGATCCATATCCTTTTCCATTTGGGATTTGAAGTTTTTTAAGGTACGGAATTTTGGATTTTCCAAAAGGAATTTTCCAACATTTCTGGTAGGGAATTTCTTGTTAAAACCACTATAACCCTATCAATTCCCATGAAATCCAGATCTTTTTCCATATGGAAAAATGTGTAAAGTTCTATGTGGTAATTCGGAATTTCCAAAAGGAATTTCCCAACAATACCAGCCTGGAATTTCACTTGGAACCACTAAAACCCTATCAATTTTCAGCTGAACCCAATCTGAAATATACATTAAATTCTGAAAGGAAAATACCTAAAGGAAATTTCCCAAAAAGTTCATATGAACCCAAGAATTTTCCAAAAGGAACCTGTTAAAACCCTTTAAATATCCAATTGGAAATTCTTCAATTTCTTAAAAGGATGCCTATCATATTATATATATATTATATAATATATATATATATATATATATATATTCTATATATATATATTAATATATATATATATATATATATATATATATCTTATATATATGCATAGTGAGGGGTCCGTTGCTGTCCCGTGAAGCTCTAGGGTGGATTTTCTGACTGGCGACGAGTTTCTCACTAATAGGTATAGAGGGGTGCGGTAATGCTGGCCTTTCTTTTCGACTTTGTGTCATATATTCTACTACTTTTCTTTTACTATGCATATCACGCACCTTCCCCAGTCTTGGGGAAAAAGAGAAAGATGAAGATAAGATAAGAAGATATATATAGGTTTCTTGAAAATTCTATTTTTGCCGCTCTGGAAAGAATTTACCGGTGGGGTCGCCTCAACCTTGTGAAATTCAATTTTTTAAAAAATTCAATTTCTTCACATTTCCCTCTCAAAAATACTTCTTAACTTTCCTATTTCCTTTGACGGTTCTCCCGTCTCACCTGTTCACAACATAAACATTCTTGGATTCAACATAAATAAACTGTCTGGGATCTTATATCACAACGGTTGCTAAGGTAGTTTCAAAGAAACTGACATTTCTGTTCAAGTTGTGGAATTTTTTTCCCTCCAAACAGTTACTCCAATTGTTTAATGGACTTATCCGCCCTTGTATGGAGTACTGTTCTCACATTTGGGTGGAAGTGCTCCGGTTCCACCCTTCTTCTGGATAGTATTGAGTCTATAAGACTAGAAACTAATAAACTCTCCCCTACTTTCAAACTCTCTCGATCCACTATCATCTGCGGCATGGCGTTGACTCACTATCTATCTTCTATTGGTACTACAGCGACAAATTCCAGAGGGAGTTGGCATCCCGCACAAGGTCGTCCTCGTAGCACAAGGGGTGCCCTGCTCTCTTATGAATTATGTGTGAATATTGGGAACCCCAGGATTGTTCGTTGTGATACCTCCTTCTTTCCAGCCACCTCTCTTCTGTGAAATTCTCTTTCATATGTTTTTCCTGCTGTATTTAATCTCCTCCTTTTTAAAACCTTGTGCTCACCTCAGGGATTTGCGTTGCGTTAGGCTTTGATTTTAGGTACCGTATGTTTTATCATTATATCTTATTATAATGGCCCTTTCTTGAAAAGGGCTCTGACCGTGAGTGGTTATTGGTTTCTGTAAAAAAAGGAAAAAAAGAAAAAAAAAGAAAAGGTTATTGTATAAAAACATTTGAAATTATATCCATTTATTGAAATTAATACACACACCTAATATATTATATAGCTATAATAATATATTATTAATATATATATATACGTTAGTATATATATATATATATATATATTATTATATAATATAGATATATATATATATATATATATATATATTATAAGAGAATATTTAAAGATAATTAAGTACATTAAAGTAAACAAATTATTTTTTAGGCAAATTGAAGGATTATTCATTAGTACGTGGCTACAGCGCTACATCCTCTCCTATATATATATATATATATATATATATATATATATATATATATGATTAAATAAATATATATATATATAGAATATATATATATATATATATATATATATATATATATATTCAAAACAGGAGAGGGAATAACTAAATGGTTGACAAGATTGTTAAACCAAGTATGGAAAGAAAGAAAATACCAACAGAATGGAGGAAAGCAGTAATCTGTTTTTTTCCCCCCGATAACCAGATAAGAAGGGAGGATTAAAAGAATATGGCCCCCGGAATAATTTATTAAGGAGGGGGGGAAAATTAGTATTGGCTGTGGGGTAAGTAAAATATATGAAAAGGATGCCTTGGAAAAGATATGAGATGGAGGTCGAGGACAAGCTTGGGAAAATGGCAGCACGGTTTCCCGACCAGGGAAAGTACCACAGACCTAATATATTACATGAAATGCTAACAGAGAAAATCATAGAGTGGAATGAGAATGCGTATGCTGCATTCATAGACTGGGAGAAAGCATTCGATAGAATAAATAGGCGGGAGAAGCTGTGGAGAGTGTTAGAAGATTCGATTGAATGCCATACCAGAAAGTCTGATTGCAGCCATCAAAAGTATGTATGAAAATCCAATAAATCGGTTAGAGGAACAGGAAGAGAGAAGTGGTTTGAAGTGAAAACGGGAGTTAGATAAACAGGGAAGTGTACTGTCACAATTGCTCTTTGCAACTTTACCCTGGCAGTCCCTTAAAAGGATGATGCATAAGGGAGAATAGAGAGCACACGTTGGTTTATGCGGATGGTGCGGCAGTGATAACATCAGGAGCTGAAGACCTGCAAGAAGCTGTGAATAGATGGAATGAGGTACTGAAGTCAATGGGCATGAGAATAAACAGAGAGAAAACGGAAATAATGGTGATTGCAAGAGAGAGGGGAGAGATAGTAGTGAACATAGAAGATATAAGGCTTAAGGAAGTGAATAGATTTAAGTATTTGGCCGTGGTATTTGATGATCAAGGAAAGAAAAGATGACGAGTTGAAAGGGGAGAATTGGGAGATTTTCACAGAATGTGGGATGTTATACCCGTTGCTAAAGGAGAAGGGATACCAACAGAGGGTTAAAATATTAATATATAAAGCAATTCTGAAGACCGATTTTTGTTGTAATGGGTCCTTGAATGCTGGACCATTGAATATCAATACAAAAAAGCAGATAAAGCTCGGAAATGAGAGTACTTAGACTCATTAGAGGAGTATCGCTGAGAGACTAGAGATGAGTGAGCGAGCTATTGAGGAGAGAGAACTGGGGGTGGAACCTGTTTTGGAATGCGTAGAGAGAAACCAGTTAAGATGGTTTGGACATGTGAAAAGAAGTAGGGAAGGGAGAGATTGAGAAGATGATGGATTGGAGACCATAAGGTAGGAGACCAGCAGGTAAAGACCGAGGAGAGATGGATGGATTGCGGTGGCGAGAGGCTGTTGCAACGAGAGGCAAGACGGTAGAGGAAGTAGAAGAAGAACGGAACATTTGAAAATAGAAATCTTTGGAGAAGATTCTGGAGGAGTAGCACCTAACAGTAATACCCTAACATGATGGATGTTACCAAAAAAAAATAATATATATATATATATATATATATATATATATAGTATATTAATATATATAAAATATATATATATATATTATATAATATATATTATATATAGTTTTATATTATATATATAGTATGATGTATTATATACCATAGTGGATCAGAGAATTATATATATATAACTTCTATAGGGTAAATTCTGAGTCAGTCGACCTGTGATGATGTGATGGATGAAATAGGTGCATTTTCAGGTAAATCCTCTCCTTCCTCTCTTGGCATATCCATATTCTGTTGAAAAATAAAGTTAAATTAAGTTAAGATAGCAAATATTCGCCCAATTAAAGGTAAAAATAACTTTAAACAGGATAACCTCAAAAATTAAATGAAAAGTGTAAAAAGGAAAAAAAAATTGATGTGAATTTAAATAGCATGGATTATACAAATGATCAGCTTTTTTCTGTGAAAATTTATAAAGAATAGTTCAATTTCGATGTTAAATTAAGATACCAGAAAAGATTGTAGATTAATATATGAATATTGTCATACCAGTTGATAAACATACCTGATTATTATACGTCATATTTAAATTTCTTCTTGAGCTACACTTCCTAACATCATTTATTTTTTCCGATACATATCTGTTAACTAGCTTTAGTTCAAGAGCTATGGTAGAGTCAGGGATCTGTTGTTTTTCCAATCTGTCTTTAAGTGCCTCTGAAAATGGAAAAAAATTAAATTTTAAAAATTATTGTATATTAACGTAAAATTATAAATATAAATTTGATTAATGTTCACTATTTACCTTCGATGGCAAATCGTTTTGCAGGTGTTAGAGGTTGTTTTATATCCTTGGAATTATAATGTTTCTTTCCTGTGACAGAACGCTCCGATAATTCTTCTTCTGACCAGAGAAGAGAGACTAAATCCTTAACAAATAAACTGTTTTTAGACCTCCGAGAAATAGTAAGGAACGGTTTTTCAGGGAAGCAAATTTGATCCGAAACGATTTCCTGATATATAGTATACTATATATCATATATAGATTATATATATATATAAATATATATATATATATATATATATCTATATATATATCTATTATAGTTATATGTATATATTATATGTATATAATATATATATATATACATAATATATATATAATATATGTATATAGAGAGAGAGAGAGAGAGAGAATTTTCATATAATGAAGGGAACACTATCTAAATTTTCTTGAAGTATATATAGCAGGTATTAAGGTACGAAAATTGTAGTCCTCTATGTTAACTTACCTTTTCTTTATTTTCCTTTTTTGAAGAGGGTTCTGAAAAAATTATTATTATTATATATATATATATATATATATATATATATATATATATATATATATATATATATATATATATATATATATATATATATATATATATATATATATATATATATATATAATATAACTGCATTAGATAGTAACTTAGATGAATGAAAATACCTTCTAGCGTCGTTTTTAATGAAGTTTGAATTTCTGTAGTTTTCTGGAGTAATATCTTGAGCATTTCAGTTGAAGTTTCTTCTATTCCAACATTACTTCTATTCAATTTCTCCCTTTCAAGGGATTTCATTTCCGTTTCAAGAGATGCATTCTTTGATTTCAGAGCTTCAATTTCATTTTGAAGTATTTTTATTTTCTTCTTTTGGGTAATTATTTTATTTTCATATTCTTCCACCTTCCTTTTCGAAACACGAATTTCATCATCTGAGCTACTTTAATAAATTAAAATATAATAATAATAATAATAATAATAATAATAATAATAATAATAATAATAATAATAATAATAATAATAATAATTTACAACCTACCTATACTCGCTGTCACTACTTATTGTTAAGTTTTGAGTAAGATTTTTTTTCATCGTTTGTAATAAGTCACTATTTTTTGCTATAGACAACGCATATCCAAACCCACGATATCTGCCATATATATATATATCTATATATATATATATATATATATATAGTATATCTATATCTATATAATATATATATTATATATATAGTATATTATTATATATATATATATATTACATTATATTATATGTATATATAAATTAAATCGTTGGTGATGTAAAGGGACTAAGTCTTGAGTGTGCTAGCGTTCTTACATGAGGGTATGTTGTTACCTGTGTTAATGTATAAGTAGTGAGACTATGGTCTGAATAAGATGGGGGTGGTATAATATCTAAAGTTCAACGTGTTCAAATGGACAATGCTTGGGGCATCTTAGGTAGAAGAATTGATAAAAATATGAGGAGTGAACGTATTAGAGAGGCGAAGAAAAGTGATTGAGTCAGTAAATTAATGTCTGGAGGAACGAAGAACTGTGAGTTTGGCAGAGGCGAGATAAAGGTGCATAATAGGAGTGAATGGCGGGTTTTGGAGTGTGGTTGTTTCCCACCTGGTCAGGATCATCCTAACCTACATTGAACGCTACTGCCATAGTGAAGGTGCCGTCGCGGTTAATGAAGGCTCTAGGTGGATTTTCTGACTGCGACTAGTTGTCACTAATAGGTATAACAGTGGCGGTAGGATGAGCTTTCTTTTCGACCTTGTGTCATATTCTTTACTACTTTTCTTTTGCGATGCATGTTACGCACACTACCCCACGGCTGTGGTAATTATAGTTAAGACGATAATCATATTAGTATATATATATATATATATATATATTAGATTATATATATTATATATATATATATATATATATATATATATATATATATATATATATATATATATATATATATATATATATATTATAATTATAAATGTAATATTTTAACATCAGAATTATTTAGTGATTCTTTATGGACGTACCTTTGAGCTATGTTCATCTAAGTCTGTTTCTGACGGTGATTCTAGCATGGAAGCTGGAACACTTGCAATTCTTTTTTGCGTTGCAAATGATTCTTTTGAGGAAAATATATAATAATGAGGATCATTTGTTTTTTGAATAACAATGAAAAGCAGCCCTTCTCAACCTGTGGGGCACGCCTCTCTAGGGTGGCGCGATAACACTAAAGGGGATGCACGAGCACTTTGGAAAAATATTATTATAAAAATTATTTAATTTACTTAAAATAAAGGAAAATATATTCTGACGTAATAAAAAAATTTGCAAATATTTATATATATTTTTTTGCTGTAATATATATATATATATAATTCGAAATATATATAATATATAAACTATATATATATATTATATATATATATATAATATAATATATATATATATATATATTATATATAATATATATTATTATAATATGAATTCGAACGCTGATACTTTACAAATGTAAATTACTTTGGAACCTAACCACCCCGGGTTGAGAAGCGTTGATGTAAAGATAAGTTTACCAATAATCACATCATAATTAATACCACCATTAATAACAATTGCTTACCCCCAAGACTTAAAATTGTGCCTTCATATATTGATCTTTCATATCTTTCAAGATTGACTTCATCGTCTTCCTGAGACCATTGTATCTTATAAATTTTTCTATTTGAGAAATCATGCAATGTTGTGGGTTCAAAGTGGTTAATATCTTTCACTGGAAGCACTTTTCTACTTTTATCATCCAAGAATTGTACATAAGCAAAAAAAATTGACATTATAAAATAATAAAATATGGCTATATTGTTATTGTAATTAAATCTATAATAAATATATAAATGATATTGATATAAAATATTAATAATCTTATATATATATATATATATATATATATATAATATATATATATATATATATATTATATATATATAATATATTAAATAAAGAACATAAGTGGGAAGGTAAGAATTACTGCCTTCTCCGAGATGAACCACCGCGTGTTGTGAAATGAGGACAATATGCTTTATTTAAACCTTATATAAATAAATTGTGATTATGCAATATTCTAATACACTACATATTATTAAGAAACAAGGGATAAGACATGCGGACCACTGGTATGTCGCTTGAATGGATTGAACTTATTTAAACTGTTCTTGAACTCAACTTTTTTGGGTGAAGGATAGTCAAGTTTAAAGTATCGAGCAATTGTCCTCATTTCGGCACACGCGTGTTCAATCCCGAGAAGGTCAGTAATTCACTTTACCTTCCCACTTATGTTCTTTATTTAAGATCTAAATAATAAATTGTGATTATGCAATATTAACATTAATTATATATATATATAATATTAAATATATATATAGTAAGATTATATATATATATAGTATATATATTATTATATTATATAATATAATATTATATATTATATATATATAGCTAAAATTTATTTATTTACACAGAACGGGAGCTCGGATAAAAAAAAATTTCACAGTAGCCTGCTATGATACAAATAGATGTTCTAGGGTCGAATGAATTTTTTTTTTCCTGACCTGATTGACCTAACCTAACATATACCTAAACTTAACTAACTACATAATCTAACCTAGATACTAACTTAACAACTAAATTGCCTAGAACAGTAATAAATAAAAATATTCATTTCGACCCTATCAGAGACATCTGATTTATTATCATAGTATGTATCCTGTGAACTTGTTTTTTTGATCGAGCTTCCCGTTCCGTGTGGGCGTTAAGTAATATATACAAATAATATATATATTATACTATATATATATATAATATATTATATATATATATATATATATTATAATATATATAATATATATATATATTATATTATTATATTATCATATTTATTATATAATTAATATATAATACTATATATATAGACTATATATATATACTTTATATATATTATATATATTATTTAATTTATATATATAGTATATATATATATATTATATTATATTATATATATATTATATATAATAATATATATATATATATATATTATATATATATATATATATTGAGAGATATATATAGTATATATTTATAGATAAAAAGAACGGGTATTATTATGCTGGTCCCCGCTTAATGTTAAAACTCCCTGAAACCTTGAAAATTAATTTATTATAACAATACTAGTATTTTACTATCCATCTACCACAATATCAATGGTAGGCTTTATAAATTTGGCTTCAATGACCCGTGTGCATTCTTGCGTTTGAATATCTAATTGTGGGGTAATTAATTATACGCAGCAGTGCCTGTAAGTAATCCATTAGTCTAGCTCATGCTTTTAAATAATAAACTACCTGGTGACACATAAATTGTTAAAAAAAATTTTTAGTAAAAACTCCTACCGAACTTTTCCCTTCGGATAAGTTTACAGAATCTGAAGCTTTAGCCCTTCAAGGTTTAAATATTGGTCATAAAATAATTTTGTATGGAAACATAAAATTTTCTCATTTTACAGTAGATACCAAAAAAAACAACACTGTGTTTCTAGTGAATGGAAAAGTTGGTAGGATAACAAAAATTTTAACAATTATGAGTCACTGTATTTATTATTTCAAGAGCATAAGCTAGCTATGGATTACTCAGGCACTGTGTGTAAATTAATTACCCCCACAATTAGAAATTCAAACGAAGAATGCCACGTGGTCATTGAGCCAAATTTAGTAAAGCTACCTTTGTATTGTGGTAGATGATGGTAATAATACTAGTATGTATATAATTAATTTTCAAGGTTTCATGGAGTTTTAAAAAAGGGGGGACCAGACATAATAATACCTCTTTTTCATATATATTACTATATTATATATATTATATATATTATATATATAATTATCATATTATATATATATAATAATATATATTATATAATATAATATATATATATATATAATTATATATATATATATATAATATATATTATATATAATACTATATATTAGAAGGTATATTATATATATATATACTATATATACTATATAATATATATTATATATAGTATATATATTAATATATATATATATAATAATATATATATTATATATATAGTATATATATATAGTATAATATAAATTATATATATATAATATTTAGTATATATAGTTATATATTATATGGATCAAAGTTACTTAATCGCCCTACACGGAACGGGAGCTTCGGCTCAAAAAATAATTTTCACCAGGTAGCATCCTAGATACATAAATAGATTTTCTAGGGTCGAATGAATATTTTTTTTTTTTACTGTTTCTTCGGTTAGGTTAGTTAGGTTAGTTAGGTTAGCATAGAAATGAGGTTAGGTTAAGTTAGGTTAGGTAGGTTAGGTCAAGTCAGGTCAGGAAAAAAAAATTTTTTATTTCGACACCTCTCTAAATAAATTTTATCATAGAGGCTAACTGTGAAATTTTTTTTTGAATCCGATGGCTCGACCGTTGCCTGAGTGTGGGCGTTAAGTGACTTCTTTTAACTTAATAGAATAAGTTTGATCATCTATAAGGCTGATGGTACTATACTATTAACGTTACTATATATATAATATATATTATAATATATTATATATATATATATATATATATTATATTATATATATATATATATATTATATATGTTAAATTATTGCAATAATCACAATTTATTATTTAGATCTAAATAAAGAACATAAGTGGGGAGGTAAGAATTACTCCTTCTCCGGGATTGAACCACCGCGTGGTTGCGAAATGAGGACCAATATGCTCGATACTTACACTGAGCTATCTTTCAACCCCAAAAAAGGGATTCAAGAACGTTTAAAGTAATCAAGTTCCCTTCAAGGCGACATACTCCGGTTCCATCCTTCTATCCCTTGTTTAAGTAGATATGTAGTGTAATATTTGCATAAAATGCACAATTTATTAATTTAGATCTTATAAAGCATATTGTCTCTCATTTCGCAACAAACGCGGTGGTTCAATTCGGAGAGGCAGTAATTCTTACCTTCCCACTTATGTTTTTTAAGAATATATAATATACTATATAATAAAATATTGATATTATAATATATATATATATATATATATATATATATATATATATATATATATATATATATATATATATATATATATATATATTTTTTTTTTTATATATTTAATTACAATAAACAATATAACCATATTTTATAATGTCAACTTTTTTTGCTTATGTACAATTCTTGGATGATAAAAGTAGAAAAGTGGTTCCAGTGAAAGATATTAACCACTTTGAACCCACAACATTGCATGATTTCTCAAAAAGAAAAATTTATAAGATACAATGGCCTCAGGAAGACGATGTAGCCAATCTTGAAAAATATGAAAGATCAATATATGAAGGCACAATTTTAAGTCTTGGGGGTAAGCAATTGTTATTAATGGTGGTATTAATTATGATGTGATTGTTGGTAAACTTATCTTTACATCAACGCTTCTCAACCCGGGGTGGTTAGGTTCCAAAGTAATTTCTGTATAGGAGTAGCATGCGTCGAATTATATTTATATAATATATATAGTATTATATTATATTAGTATAGTATATATATATATATATATTTATATCATAATTATATAATATATATATATGATATATATATATATATATATTATATATATATATATTACACCAAAAAAATATATATAAATATTTGCAAATTTTTTTATTACGTCAGAATATATTTTCCTTTATTTTAAGTAAATTAAATAATTTTTATAATAATATTTTTCCAAAGTGCTCGCGCATCCCCTTTAGTGTTATCGCGCCACCCTAGAGAGGCGTGCCCCACAGGTTGAGAAGGGCTGCTTTTCATTGTAATTCAAAAAACAAATGATCCTCATTATTATATATTTTCAGCCTCAAAAGAATCATTTGCAACGCAAAAAAGAATTGCAAGTGTTCCAGCTTCCATGCTAGAATCACCGTCAGAAACAGACTTAGATGAACATAGCTCAAAGGTACGTCCATAAAGAAATTCACTAAATAATTCGATGTTAAAAATTACATTTATATATATATATATATAATATATTATATATTATATATATATATAATATATATATATACATATAATATATGTATATATATAGTATATATTATAATATATATATATATTATTTATCGTCTTCCTCTATCTCCCCAAGGCTGGGGTAGGTGCGTAACATGCATCGGAAAGAAAAGTAGTAAAAAGAATAATGACAACAGTAGAAAGAAAGCTCAGATTACCGCCCACTCTATACCTATTAGTGAAACTAGTCGCAGTCAAGAAAACCACCTAAGAGCTTCATTAAACCGCGAGGACCTTCACTTATGGCATAGCGTCAAATGTAGGGATGATCCCCTGGCCCAGGTGGGAAACACCCAGACTCCAAAACCCCGCATTTCACTCCTATTATGCACTTCTTCTCGCCTCTGCCCAAACTCACATTTCTCTCCTCCAGAACATTAATTTACTGACTCTAAATCCAAATTATTCTCGGTCTCTATACGTTCATTCCCAATTTTAAATCATTCTCTCACTAAGATGCGCTTAAGTATGTCCATTGAACATCTGTGAACTTAGATATATACCTTTATTCAACATATCTCACTATCTTATACATTAACACTAGGTTAACAACATACCTCAAGTAAGACCTAGCACACTCAGACTTATCCCTGGTTACATCACGCAAAGATTTAATTATATTACATATATATATATATATATATATATATAAGTATATATGTATATATATAATTATATATTATATAATATATATAAATAATATATATATTATATATATATATGCAGATGATTGTCTACAAAATGCGTTGTTCTCAGCAAAATCAGTGACTCATTACAAACGATGAAAAAAAATCTTACTCAAAACTCAACAAGAAGTAGTGAAAGCGAGTATAGGTAGGTTGTACAAATTATTATTATTATTATTATTATTATTATTATTATTATTATTATTATTATTATTATTATTATTATTATTATTATTATTATTATTATTATTATTATTTTTATTATATTAGCTCAGATTATGAATTCGTGTTTCGAAAAGAGGTGGAAGAATATGAAAATAAAATAATTACCCAAAAGAAGAAAATAAAAGCACTTCAAAATGAAATTGAAGCTCTGAAATCAAAGAATGCATCTCTTGAAACGGAAATGAAATCCCTTGAAAGGGAGAAATTGAATAGAAGTAATGTTGGAATAGAAGAAACTTCAAATGAAATGCTCAAGATATTACTCCAGAAAACTACAGAAATTCAAGCTACATTGAAAACGACGCTAGAAGGTATTTTCATTCATCTAAGTTACTATCTAATGCAGTTATATATATATATATATATATATATATATATATATATATATGTAGAGTGCTTAATGGGGTTTTTGTTTCTATCATATAGATATATATATATATATATATATATATATATATATATAATATATATATATATTTATAATTATATATATTATATAATATATATATATAATATCATAATATTATATGTATAATATTATATATATATATACGTCAACACATCGATGCTATCAAATTGTCGATAAATAATCAAGAGTTTTTATTTTAAATTACATACTTATAATAATTTTTTCATTCCCCTCTTCAAAAAGGAAAATAAAGAAAGGTAAGTTAACATAGAGACTACCAATTTTTCGTACTTAATACCCTGCTATATATAATCTGCAGAAATTTAGATAGTGTTCCATTCATTATTGAAAATTCTCTCTCTTTCTCTCTCTCTCTCTATAATTATATACTATATATATATATATATTAATATATTTTATTTATATATATATATATATATATATATATATATATATATATATATATATATATATATATATATATATATATATATATAATATGAAATTTGTTTCGGATCAATTTGCTTCCCTGAAAAACCGTTCCTTACTATTTCTCGGAGGTCTAAAAACAGTTTATTTGTTAAGGATTTAGTCTCTCTTCTCTGGTCAGAAGAAGAATTATCGGAGCGTTCTGTCACAGGAAAGAAACATTATAATTCCAAGGATATAAAACAACCTCTAACACCTGCAAAACGATTTGCCATCGAAGGTAAATAGTGAACATTAATCAAATTTATATTTATAATTTTACGTTAATATACCATAATTTTTAAAATTTAATTTTTTTCCATTTTCAGAGGCACTTAAAGACAGATTGGAAAAACAACAGATCCCTGACTCTACCATAGCTCTTGAACTAAAGCTAGTTAACAGATATGTATCGGAAAAAATAAATGATGTTAGGAAGTGTAGCTCAAGAAGAAATTTAAATATGACGTATAATAATCAGGTATGTTTATCAACTGGTATGACAATATTCATATATTAATCTACAATCTTTTCTGGTATCTTAATTTAACATCGAAATTGAACTATTCTTTATAAATTTTTACAGAACAAAGCTGCTCATTTTATAATCCATGCTTTCTAAAATTCACATCACTTTTTTTTTCCTTTTACACTTTTCATTTAATTTTTGAGGTTATCCTGTTTAAGTTATTTTTACCTTTAATTGGGCGAATATTTGCTATCTTACTTGTTTAACTTTTATTTTTCAACAGATATATGTGATATGCACAGAGAGAGGAGAATGGATTTCACTGAAAAGCACAGATTAAGTACTATGTATTTACTGATAAAAGAGTAATATAGAAGTATATATATAAATTCCCTGATCCACTATGTATTATATATGATATAGTTATATATATATATAATTAATAATAGTATATATCTATTATTATATATATATTATATATATATATATTATATACTATATATATATATATATATATATATAAGTATATATATAATTTTTTTTTGTTTTTTGTAACATTACCATCATGTAGGGGTATTACTGTTAGGTGCTATCCTCAGAATCTTCTCGCAGATTACTCAATTCAATGTTCGTTCCTTCTTCTACTTTCCTCTACCGTCTTGCCTCTAAGTTGCACAGCCTCCGCCACCGAATCCATCCATCTCTTCCTCGTCCTTCCTCGCTGGTCTCCTACCTTCTGGTCTTCAATCCATCATCCATCTCTCACAATCTCTCCCCTTCCCTCATTCTTTTCACATATGTCCAAAACCATCTTAATGGTTTTCTCTACGCATTCCAAAACAGGTTCCACCCCAGTTCTCTCCTCACTAGCTCGCTCCTCATTCTGTCTCAGCGATACTCCTCTAATGAGTCGTAAGATCACTCTTCAAATTTGCGTAGTCTTCCTATTCTGCTTTTTTATCGTATTTGCATGTTCCAGCATTAGACCCATAACAACAAATCGGTCTCAAGATTGCTTTATATTATAGAGATATTTTAACTCTGTTGGTAATCGTCCTTTCTCCTTAGCAAGGTATAACATGATCCCACAGTTTTGTGAAAAACTCTCCAATTCTCCTTTTCAACCTTCTGTCATTCTTCTTCCTTGATACGTCAAATACCAGCCAAAATCTTAATCTATTTCACTTGCCTTAGCCTTATATCTTCTATGTTCACTACTATCTCTTTCCCTTCTCTCTGCATCGTCATTATTATTTCCGTTTTTCTCTGTTTATTCTCATGTCCATTGTACTTCAGTACCTCATTCCATCAATTCACAAGCTTCTTGAAGGTCTTGAGCTCCTGATGTTATCACTGCCGCATCATCAGCATAAACCAAAGTGTGCTCTCTATTCTCCTTATCTATTCCTTTTAAGGGGCTGTCCAGGTAAAGTGCAAAGAGAATGGTGACAGTATACTTCACTGTCTACTCCGTTTTAACTTCAGAAACCACTTTCTCTCTTCTTGTTCACTCTAACCGATATTTATTGGATTTTCATACATATTTTTGATGCTGCAATCAAACTTTCTGGTATGGCATACATCGATCTTCTCAGACCTCCACAGTACTGCATCCTATTTATTCTAGTCGAATGCGTTTTCCGAGTCTAATAATGCAGCATAACGGCAATCTCATTCCAATCTATGATTTTCTCTGTTAGCATCTTCATGTTAAATATTAGGTCTGTGGTACTTTTCACCCTGGTCTGAAACGGGGCTGCCATTTTCCCTCACATCTTGTCCATCGAACTCATCCTCAAGTCTTTTTTTCCAAGATCCTTTTCATATATTCGTTACTCACCCCCACCAGCAATACTATTCCTCTATATTTCCGCATATTCTTTTATCTCCCTTCTTATGTATCGGCCAGATTTACTGCTTCCTCCCATCTGTTGATTTTCTTTCTTTTCCCTACTTGGTTTAAGCAATCTTGTAACCATTTAGTATTTCCTCTCTGTTTAATATATATATAATATATATATATATATATATATATATTATTTATATATATATTATATATATATATATATATATTATATAAGTATATTATATATAATATATATATATATATGATACTATATGTATATAATACTATAGGGAGGTATGTAGCGTCGTAAGCCAGTACTAATGAATAATCCCGTCAATTTGCTGTAAAATAATTGTTTACTTTTAATTATAATAATTATCTTTACAATATTCATCTATATATATATATATACTATATATAGTTATATACTATAATATATATATATTAGTACTATATATACTATATATGACGTATTAATAGCTATATAATAGCTATATATATATAATATAAACTTATATAAGTATATATAGTAATATTGTGTGTGTGTGGTACTTAATTCAATTAAATGTATCATTGTCTGTTTTTATAAATAAGCCTTTTTTCTTTCTTTTTTTTTTTTTTTATTTTTTAACAGATAAACCAATTAACGCCATGGTCAGAGCCCTTTTTCCAAGAAAGGGCAATGATAAATAACAAATAATGGATAAAATCTACGGTACCTTAAAACTAAGCTTAACGCACGCAGATCCTGAGGTGGAGCACAAGGTTTATAAAGGTAGGAGATTAAATACAGGCAGGAAAAGACCATATGATAGAGAATTTCACAGAAGAAGGTGGCTGGAAAGAAGGAGCTATCAGCAACGAACAATCCTGGTTTCCCAATATTCACACATAACTTCATTAAGAGAGAGTGGCCCCTTGTCTCGAGGACGACCTTGTGCGGGATGCCAACTCCCTCTGAATTGTCGCGTAGTACCTGTAGATAGAGAGTAGTGATCAACGCCATGCCGCAAGG
>JABUQX010082219.1:42500-50080 GCA_015478945.1 Trachelipus rathkii | reverse complement strand
GTAATTGTGGCGTAAAATTGATTTTGATTTGTCTGATATTTTTCACTTAGCTGGCGTATAGCATCTCTCCTGCTCAATTTATGTATGGTACATAGCTCTGAAACCTCCTGTTCAAACAGGTAAGACGGGCATTTGAAAGAGGAAGCACTGTGGGTCCTTTACAGTTTCTGCAGTTAGGGGTATTTTCAAATGGAGTGTGAAATAATTCTCCGCAGATTGGGCATATGTCTTCCTGTCATACGTATTTTTCGGGGATGACAAAACCGTTGACATTTTGAAGAACGTCTGGGTCGAGGGATAACGTGCGAAACTGAAACTTTGTGAAAGCTATTTTGACGCTTTGTAGGTGGATAAGGGGTATTAAAGGTCAGCCGTAAACGGGGATTTGGTTTGTCAGGAGTTTCCCCGGCGAGGGGGAAATCTATAAATGTTTGGTAACGGAAAATCTTTTCTTTGTTGGAGCTCTTTCAACAATGACAGCTGTGGTCTTCGTCTCTCTGTCATAAGCAACAATTAGTGGCCTTTGAGAATGCAGTTTTTATTTCATCAGGAGTAGAAATAAAGAGGAATATTTTTTGCAAGAGATGTTAAGGATGACAAGAATGAATTTTTGATTTCGGGTTAGCACGCTTTTACGAGAATGAGACCCATTACTCCATAATGTAACTGGAGGTCTAACTCCTACGGCGCTTTTTTCAAGTGAATCTTACGTTACTGAGAAGAATGGTTTCTGTGCTGCAGTAAGAGTTTGGGGTAGTGGATGCAGTAATGTGCAACATGGAATGACATGTGCTGACAATTCCTGGAGGGGGTGCAGCGTATGGAGTAAACGAATGAGTACGACTGTTCACGGGGGCACCCTTTAGGATTTGCGGCCGTGGGGGCACTTTGGGTGTTTCGGGGGTTGCTTGGTCGACGATCGGTGAAATTTTGCCAAAGGACCTCAGGTGTAGGAGAAGGAAGTCAGACAATAGGTACCAGGTCTAGGTAAAGTTAGTAGGGACCTGTGGTAGGGTAGGATGGGTACCTGCCAGATGGTGAATTGTTGGTTTGATGCTTGTTTTTAACTCACCTTATTTAATACACGTTATTATTCAGACTTTTCCATAAAAAAAAGAATTACACACAACTTCGTCTCTATGGATGAACAACATAACAATAAAGCAAATGAGACATGAAAGCAAATAACAGGATGGGCTGGAAAGCATATATTTCATAGGAGGGTAATCTTCTCTCTACAACAGGTCACAGTCCAGAGACCCACACAACGACACCGGACCCACCCGCGTAGGGTGGGCTGTTAATGGGCCTCGGAAGATGCCTCGCCAAACTTTACGTGGGGTCCCACCCGTGTACCACACGGGCACCTATAGTCTTCGCGCAAAGTCCAAGATTATAACCAAAGTGCGAACAGCCTCCATGAGTTGGTTTAGCAAGGTTCGGGTTTCCCTAATAGAATTGGGGCGGCCCATCAGAGGCGAAGCGTAAATTGACCGCGGTTTTTCAACTGTACCCTCTATTACGGGGAGAGAAGTGTGGGTGAACGCGCGGCATAGCCAAGGGGCTGTGATGGGAAAAAGGGAAAGGTAACAAATAATTAAAGGAACTTATGGGTGGGAATTTAATTAAAAAAAAAAAAAAAAAAAAAAAAAAAATCGCTTCTTTCGCTCTAGGACGCTGAAGGGCGGGCAGTATTATCCCGCCCAACAGCGTCCCAGAGAGCTCCCAACCACTATCAAGGTGAGCGACTGACTGTGTGGAATATATATATAATTATAATATATATGGAAGTATATAATATATATAATATATAATAATATACTATATATATATATAATAGTATAGTATATATATATATTATATTATATATTATAGTATATAATATATCGTTATATATATATAATATATATATAGTATATATATGTAGTCTTCTTATTTTATATTTTATTCAATAACTCGAGATGTCTCTCTCTATCTCTCTCTTTCCGCTCTGTAAGTTTCCCGCGCATTCGCTAGATGTCATCACACTCGTCTCCCTCTCCCTTTCTTGCCATCGCCATTTTGAAGAATGCGTTATTTTCCATGCTCCTATTTATTTGTGATGAAAAGGCTTTGATATTAACTGTTCAGTGGTTCAGATGTTTCAATATCAATCCGTAGTTTTCAGTGATTTCAAGAACCACCTTTTTGTCTGTGATTTTGCCCTGTATCATATTATTTTTGTGAAAAGTATCGGGTTTGCTGCTGCTGCTTTGCTATACTGATGACAGCTCCTAGTCTTATTCAACCTTCATCATACTGCCAAAAGACCCGATTTTTATTCTACCTCCACGGAGCCGATCTCCTGTGCAAACCTCAACCCCTTCATTCTGGGGACTCCCGTCGTGAAAGAACATCCTCCTGGCCTACACGAAGCCCTCCAAGACGTGTCTGACTTCTCAGTTTCCACCGAACGCAATTCTCCGGATATATATATATTTTTTTTAACAAATTTTACGTATATTTTTACAAATATTTTTACGTCTATAGATAATATTTTTATGCATTTTTGGCCTACTATTCAGGCCTCATTTCAACATTATTCATTATTTTCGGGATCTGCCCAAAAATAACAGGCAGATTTGGAAGGTGTTTTTGCCTTCCCCACCATTGTAATTATTATTTTTTATTTTTTTTTTCGGGTTTTTCAAGCCCTTATGCAGTTTTTTTTTATATTTTAGAGTTAAGTGCTTTCTAAATTTAGTTATATTTTAGAATTTAATTCTAGTTCGTATAGCAGATTTGCGGCGTGTTCCCTGCCAGCCCGAATTTAAATAATATTTTCCACATTAATTTTCATGTAATTTTTTATGAAGTAAGTGTCACTGTAGACGGTGCATTACTCAAGAATATCAATAGAAACTTCGACTCCTGGCTCACGGACTCAAAACCACTACTTACAATGGGTAAGCTATAAATAGGGTTAGGTGTCACAAAATAATGAATAATAGCTAGAATTGTTTTGACAGCCTGTACTTTTTGTTAGCACTCCTGCCCATCTTTTGAGTCGCAAGACATGGTGTATTTAGCGCGCTGTATTTTCTTCTGGTGATTAAACCCTTTTTCAAGACTTTTCTCTTTCTTCACTATGCTCATTCTTTCCTCTTCCGACTTCGTCCTTCCATTTCCCCTTTGGTCCGCTTTCCCAATTCCTTATTGCTCGGCTTATCTCCCTTCAACCCGGTTGTTTTTACTTTCGGTCTACAGTTCCCGACTGCGCTCCCATTTGCTCTGAGCGCCACTTCACTTTCGGCTCCGCTCGCCGAACTTCATTTTTAGCAATTAAGTCACATACATTTTATTGTCGATATTACAGCTTGGACCAAAGGTCGAGAGCATGTCTGTTGTTGGGATCACGCTTCCGAGTTTCTGAAACCAGTTTTAACTGACATGACCCGCTCCTTTGCTTTCTTCTTCTGTTGTCCCCGCTCCTACATCCTACTAACTCCTCTTCCGGAACCTCGTCCTAGAGGGGGGTAAATGGGTAGTCTCTATTTTATAATATTCTTTAATTCAATCAACTCGAGATGTCTCTCTCTATCTCTCTCTCTTTCCGCTCTGTAAGTTTCCCGCGCATTCGCTAGATGTCATCACACTCGTCTCCCTCTCTCTTTCTTGCCATCGCCATTTTGAAGAATGCGTTATTTTCCATGCTCCTATTTATTTGTGATGAAAAGGCTTTGATATTAACTGTTCAGTGGTTCAGATGTTTCAATATCAATCCGTAGTTTTCAGTGATTTCAAGAACCACCTTTTTGTCTGTGATTTTGCCCTGTATCATATTATTTTTGTGAAAAGTATCGGGTTTGCTGCTGCTGCTTTGCTATACTGATGACAGCTCCTAGTCTTATTCCACCTTCACTCAAATGAACCCCTTCAATATATATATATATATATATATATATATATATATATATATATATATATATATATATTATATATATACTATATATACTATATATATTATTATACTATATAATATATATATACTATACTAAATACTAAGAATATCAGATAGTAACCGTATGAAAGGTCAGTGAAGAATCATCTATACTGCCTTTTAGGGACACCTGACCTGAAACTTCACAGATTACTCCCACTTACAAGGGGTTTCTGCTATTTTCTTGCTCTGGAAGTTTACGAGCAAATCTATTGGATGTTTTTTAAAATCATTCAAGGAATTATTTAAAATTAACTCCACTTGAAATTTGTCTCTTTAACACAAATTTTCTACTCTATTATAGTTCTTAAAAGTTAGCTACAATTCAACTCGACTAAGTTATAAAAGCTATCAAAATCTTAATGGAAATGGAAATATATTTATAAACTTTGTTGCTATTAATAGTACTTCAGATTTTACATAATGCTGGATAATAAAATAAATGGTTTTACCTTAACTGAAATTACAAATAAGACCTATTTTATTGAACTATCTTGAACAGTCAACTTTTGAACAAGTTCACACAAACAAAAGAGTTTAAAATATCTTCACTGAGAATTAAAACGAAATTTCGTAATTAAGAAAAAAAAATGACCTTTTTCCTATTATTGGTACCACACACTAATTACATGAATTCTGTTTTCAAACATACTTTTCATTCTAGAATATATTTAGATATATCAGAGCCATGCATCTAAGGCTATATGCAAATTAATATAATTTAAATCTTTCGTATCACTACACTTTAGTACATCTATTAACAAAAAGTTGATAGGTATTTTTAAAATTATCAAACTGTTTGCTATAAATTCAGAATTTTAATAAAAGGTCAAATTAATACAGCGCCCTCGCGATTACGGGTGGAGAAATTATACGTCCGTTTACGTGTGGGTCATTTTTTGCCCACACCATACTTTTAGCTCTTTTTTTTTATTATTATTTTTTGTTACTTTTTATGTACGAACTATGTAATTCAGTCCTTTTAGAGTTTTTTTTTTTTTTTTTTATAGAATTTTGTTAATTTTTGTTTGTTATTTTTATTTGTAAACATTTGTTTTGAGTTTTTTGTTCCCATCAATTTGCATAGACCTCTTTAAAAAAAAATTGTAAAAAAAAAATATATATATATATATATATATATATAATATACATAACATTATTTAATATTTATATATATATATATATATATATATTATATATATATATATATATATACATACTATACTAGTGATGGAACATGACATCCGCATCCGCATTTGCGGAATATCCACACCTAAATTGACATCCGCATCCTCTTTTGAAGAAAATGAGGATTCCAAAGATGTTTTCTGCATTTGATAAATTCAATATAAAATAAATATATTTGGGCACTAATCATGAGAGTTTATGGAAATAATTGTATTTGAATTTCGATTTTCTGTATATAATATATATATACTATATATATATATATATCTATATATATATATAATTATATATATATATATATATATATATCATATATATATAATATATATATATATATATAATTTTAATTATATATATATAATTATATATTGATTGTACAGGATAACTCTTTCGACGAGCAAAGAGGGCTTTTATCAAACGAAAGTGGCTGACCTCCTTGGTTCTCCACTGACAAATCTTTCTGGGACTTCTTGCAAAAACATCTCTACAAACTTCTGTAACTCATTCCTTTACCTCCTCTTATTCGATCTGATGGTTCTGTTGCTAACTCACCAACTGAAAAGGCCATCTCTTCGGCCTCTTATTTTCCTTTAATCAACCTGGACGATTCTGGCATTCCTATTTCCTCCTCTTTCTCCTCTCAGGTGTCCTATGTTTTTGCCTGAGATTCAATTGATCGGGTGCATGGCTCCTGAGATCTATGAACGTTAGGAAGGAGGGTGGCTCGGATAGCATTCCTCCCCACGTTTTGAGGGAGTGTGTGCTTCCGTGCTGACCCCACGCCTCGTTCAACTATATTCCTCTAACATGTTGCTACTAGCCGACTTTTCCCTCATTTTGAAGCACGCACTGTCCAACCTATCCGAAGAGGAAGCGGCTCTGAATCCTTCTTAACCTCGCACTTTAGCTAGCTCTCACTTGCATCTATTCTAAGATCTTTGAAACCCTTACTAACTTCACTTCTAGACCATCTGGAATCTCATTCTCTTCTTTCCGAACGCCAGTACGGTGCTTTCGGGCGTTCAAGGTCTACTGGCGATATACTTTCCTATTTCACCGCGATTTATGGTTTTTCCGCTCTTAGGACTACTGGAGACTTGCGTGGTGCGCTTGACATATCCAAAGCATTTGAAACCGGGTATGGCACGCGTCACTGCTCTCCAAAGCTCCCCTCCTGGGTTTCATCCTTCTCTTTGCTTAATTTTGTCTAGCTTTCTTTCAAGTCGCTCAATATCGGCTGTGGTTGATGGAGCGACTTCTTTTTTTTTTGTCATAGTGGTGTTCTCAGGGTTGGTTTTTCTCCACTTTATTCTGACTTTTCATGTAATGATCTAGCTCCCTGCACATCTAACTCTATCCACTCATAGGCCGATGAGACCCTTCACTCTTCAACTCTTTTCAATTCTACTCCTTTCTTTTACTTCTAGAAATTGCCTCTCGTCTTATCTTTCCGATTCTATTCTCGCTGATCTGATAGAATTTCCGATTGGGGTCGTCTCGACCTTGCGAAAAATTCCAATTTTTTTAAAAACTCAACTTCTACAAATCTCCCTCTGAAACACCTTCTAACTTTCTATCTCTTTCGACGGTTTTCGTATCTCCTGTTGACAATATAAACATCCTTGGCTTAACATAAACAAAAAAAAAAATGTCTTGGAAACCTCAATCACAACGGTTGCTAGGGCGGCTCCAAAGAAACTGGGAGTTCTGGGTTTAGACCTGCGAGACTTTTTTTCTCGTTCTCAGTTTTACTCCAGCTATACAAGCGGTCTCATCCGCCTTGTAATAGAGGTACTGTTCTCATATCTTGGGGGGCTCTGGTTTATCCGCTTTTGAATAGGGTCCAAAGGGCCCAAAGTGTTCTGTATTTTCTTTCCAGTTCACTTGACCCTAAATCTTTGCGGCGCGATGTTGTTACTTTATCTCTTTCTATAGGTACCGCAGCGAAGGTGTTCGAGGAACTTACCCCTCACGTAACCTACCAACCTTACGAGCCCTCGTAAGCCAAGGGGTGCTGTGTCTGTGCACGACGTTTTGTGTAGATATTTAGTAACTCCAGACTGTTTCGCTGCGGTGCTTCCTTCTTCCTGCCACCTCTGTTTGTGGGAATTCTCTTCCATCTTCTGTGTTTTCCTGTGAATTTAATCTCCTCACTTAAAGCCTGCGCTTGTGCTCATCTGCGTAATTGCGCTAGGGATGAATTTTGGCGTGCAACACCCCCTCCCTGAATAGGGCTTCGCCCGTGAGTGGTGTGACAGCTGTAAAATATATTATATATAATAATAAATAATATATATATATATATATATATAATATATATTATATATATATATTAATATAAATTTTTAAATTTTAAATATATATATATAATATATATATTTTAATTCAAACTTCAAAGAGTAAACATCCGCAT
>JABUQX010082219.1:12500-37500 GCA_015478945.1 Trachelipus rathkii | reverse complement strand
GGTGGACAGAAGAATAACATTTCTAGGGGGTCTCAATTTTGTGATATAAGACGCTAAGACGATAGGAACATTTTCACCTGATACAGGCTTCTTCGACGCTGCGAAGATAGTGGAATGCAACTCCCGATCTTTAACTACCTTTAGCGCTTGAGGCAGATGCAGTCTGGAGTTATTTAGAGTGCCAACTAACGTAATTTTATTCTTATACAATTCGGTAGCTAAAGGTACAGATGTATAGTAACGATCGGTGGTTACATTTCGGTTAGTCTCGAAATATGGCGTTAGTAAATCCATGACTATCTCCTGTGGCTTCTTTGAGGGAGTGTCCCCTATGGGCCCACCATACGGAGCTGTTTGGAGGATCAGTTTTGTCTCCACATCCGACAACATTCTTAGCAAACCGTATTTCCCAGGTTTTGATTTTATGTATACTCTAAAAGGAGCTTTCCTCCTAAAAAGGCATAGCATTTCATATATGCATAAGTTGGCACCAGGGGTATAATTTGCTTTCAGAATATCATTTAGGAGATCAAAAATCTCCCTCAAAGACTCCCAACTTATTCTCACTTCCTCGACCTTCCTGCTCTCTTTTTCTTCTCTCCTTTCTATCATCAAAGCGAATTACTTTTAGTAATGCTTTGAAACGCTTCTCAGAAAGAGCTGCTCTGTACAATGCCACTCCTGAAACCTCATTCCAAAGTCTTCATGTATCTGTTTTCGTGTCGTTATAAACACCCATCAACAACAATACTCCAAATAACGCACGAAGCTCTGTGACGTCAGTGTCTCTGTACAACCCTTTGTCTGTGATATTGCTGTTTACCATAAACTCCTGTGCATATTTGTTAGTATAACGTACAATGCGCTCCAGGATGTTCGTCTGCATATACGCCTCAAAGCACTCGAGACGAGTTGAAGCCTGTGCCGCTGCACCATTCAACTGCACACGCTCTGTCAATATATTTCTTGATCTGGTTCTTGCCGATACCTCTTCAAGACTTGACCACACATGTCCCGACCTGGCCTTATATAGTATTTCACCCTCTTGGAAGTCGTCCTCTTCCAAATTACCAACTTCCACTTCTTCATCTTCCTCTCTCACACTGAATAAAGGGTGTTGAAGATCATTCTCCTCTTGTTCAGATGCGGACTCCAAATCTGATTCGTGCACTTCATCACTTGAGTCGTAGTCGTTAGCTGATTCGTCGTCGCTTTCAAGGTCTAAGTTAGCAATATGGGCACTCAATTTATTTGGGGTGAGTTTCATCCCTCGCTCTTTTTCGGCGAGAGACCTCCGCGCACGTTGAGATCCCTCACCACCAGATTTCGAGGGTCGTGGAACATCTGCAGTTTTCGTTGGTGTAACCTAAAAGAGAAAGGTTTCATAAATTCATAAATTCAAAAATGAACGCAATAGAAAAGTTTTGGTCAGATTATATCAAATACTTACGTAATCTATATATATATATATATATATATATAATATATTATAATAGTATATAATAATATATAGAAATATTCAATAGAAATGTTTTGGTCACATTATATCAAATACTTACGTAATCGTGTCTAATCAGAATTGAGGAAGAAGATCTTTCGAGACTTTTGAGGTGGATGGACGATCGCTGGACGATGGACGATGGACGGGCAAAGCCACGGCGGCGGCGTTGGAGGATTTTTAGTTTTAAATATTATTAAAAACTTAGTTTTTTTACCAGTATTCGTGGGTCATATTTTTCCCACGCCCGTTTTTTAACTTTTCTTTTTATTTTTTGCCACTTTTTAGATACGGATTATGTAATTCAGGATAATAAAAAGTACAATGAATAAAGAAATGTTTATTTTCCAGAATTTTTTTTTTTTTTGTTAATTTCAATAATATACTAATAAAAATAAAAAATTAGACTTTGAAAGCGACGACGAATCAGCTAACGACTACGACTCAAGTGATGAAGTGCACGAATCAGATTTGGAGTCCGCTTCTGAGCAAGAGGAGAATGATCTTCAACACCCTTTATTCAGTGTGAGAGAGGAAGATGAAGAAGTGGAAGTTGGTAATTTGGAAGAGGACGACTTCCAAGAGGGTGAAATACTATATAAGGCCAGGTCGGGACATGTGTGGTCGAGTCTTGAAGAGGTATCGGCAAGAACCAGATCAAGAAATATATTGACAGAGCGTGTGCAGTTGAATGGTGCAGCGGCACAGGCTTCAACTCGTCTCGAGTGCTTTGAGGCGTATATGCAGACGAACATCCTGGAGCGCATTGTACGTTATACTAACAAATATGCACAGGAGTTTATGGTAAACAACAATATCACAGACAAAGGGTTGTACAGAGACACTGACGTCACAGAGCTTCGTGCGTTATTTGGAGTATTGTTGTTGATGGGTGTTTATAACGACACGAAAACAGATACATGAAGACTTTGGAATGAGGTTTCAGGAGTGGCATTGTACAGAGCAGCTCTTTCTGAGAAGCGTTTCAAAGCATTACTAAAAGTAATTCGCTTTGATGATAGAAAGGAGAGAAGAAAAAGAGAGCAGGAAGGTCGAGGAAGTGAGAATAAGTTGGAGCCTTTGAGGGAGATTTTTGATCTCCTAAATGATATTCTGAAAGCAAATTATACCCCTGGTGCCAACTTATGCATAGATGAAATGCTATGCCTTTTTAGGGGGAAAGCTCCTTTTAGAGTATACATAAAATCAAAACCTGGGAAATACGGTTTGCTACTAAGAATGTTGTCGGATGTGGAGACAAAACTGATCCTCCAAATAGCTCCGTATGGTGGGCCCATAGGGGACACTCCCTCAAAGAAGCCACAGGAGATAGTCATGGATTTACTAACGCCATATTTCGAGACTAACCGAAATGTAACCACCGATCGTTACTATACATCTGTACCTTTAGCTACCGAATTGTATAAGAATAAAATTACGTTAGTTGGCAATCTAAATAACTCCAGACTGCATCTGCCTCAAGCGCTAAAGGTAGTTAAAGATCGGGAGTTGCATTCCACTATCTTCGCAGCGTCGAAGAAGCCTGTATCAGGTGAAAATGTTCCTATCGTCTTAGCGTCTTATATCACAAAATTGAGACCCCCTAGAAATGTTATTCTTCTGACTACCATGCATTCGAAATTTAGAATCAATGAAGAATATAAAGGAAAAGAAAATAAATTGAAAAAATCCGAAGTTATTGAATTTTACAATTCGACGATGGGTGCGGTCGACACCGACGACCAGATGGTCAGACGGGTCTCCTGTAAAAGGGCGACCAGACGTTGGCCATTGTCTGGGTTTTATAGCATAATAGACATTTGTGCTCTGAATGGTTTCTTAATTTTTTGCCAGAAAGACCAGAGAACTTTGGACTCCTGGAAAAAAAGAAAACATGGGGTGAGAATCAATTTTTATGAATCCCTAGGGAAAGAACTCATTCAGCCGCATGCAGCGAGGCGATTTATGTCTATAAACATCAGTAGAGATCTAACACCTCATTACAAAGTGTTACCCCGAGATTCAAGCACCACCACTGCCAGAAAGGCGTGCACAGGAAGGTCCTCCAATGACAAAAAGACGGTGTAAACTTTGTTACAACTCTGCAGCCGTAGAAAAGAAGAGAAACGTCAAGAAAGTCTTGACGTTGTCTCATGGTGATGATTGTGAATGGATTTTCTGTGTCTAAAGTAGACCAAGTGAGATGAATAAATATAATAGGCCTATATATATATAAATATATATATAAATATATTATATATATATATATAAATATAATATATAAATATATATTAATATATAGTATATATATATTATATATTAATATATATAGTATATATATATGAAGATGGGATAATAAATCGTTTTAACCCTTTTTTTAATTTTTTAGTTGATCTTTGAGTTAAAATTACTTTGGATATATATATAGTATATATATATATATATATATAAGTATAGGTGGGTGGTGGGGTTAATAGTATATATATATATATTTATATTTTATAATATATATATATTATAATATATTTATATATATATAATATAATATATATATATATATATATTGAAAATGGGACAATATACTGCTTATCATGTTCTATTCATAGTTATATTATTGAAGTAACAAAAAAAAAAAATTCTGGAAAATAAAAGATTTTAAAATGTGGATTGTACTTTTTATTATCCTGAATTACATAATCCGTATCTAAAAAGTGGCCAAATAAAAAATAAAAAAGAAAAGCTTTAAAAAACGGGCGGGGAAAATATGACCCACGAATACTGGGTGAAAAAAACTAAGTTTTTTTAAAATAATATTTGAAAACTAAAAAAAAAAATTTTTTTTTTTTTTAAGAACAAGTTAGTCCTTAACTCCAAAAAGACTGAATTACATAATCCGTATCTAAAAAAAAGTGGCAAAAATTAAAAAGAAAAGTAAAAAAAGGCGTTGGATTTTTTTGTTACAGGAGAATGCTAAAATAATTAATCATTTTGCAAAAAATAAATTAAAAATTAAAAAAAAATATTTTTTTAAAAAAAATTATATTGAACTCTAAAAGTGAATTACATAATCCGTATTTAAAAAATGGCAAAAATTAAAAAATAAAGGTAAAAAAAAGGGCGTGGTCAAAATATGACCCACGAGTACGCTCGAGGTTATTAAGTATACCGTGTGTGTGGCGAATTGGTCACAAGATGCGATTATCGACCCTAATTCTTCGGACTGTTCAACTGTTGCGTATAAACAAAATGTTTCAGCGACACCCACAAGAAGAAATCCAATCGCATTAGGTCTGGAAACCGAGACAATGTTTTTTGTACGCTCCTCAGCCTTATCAACAGCGGTATATTACAGTGTTCAAATAGTTACGAGCAACAACACAACTAAACTGAAATTAGCTGGAGCGCCGTCGTGCATGAAATACATTTTCGATCTTAATTGTAATGGAACGTCTTCCAGTAGTATAGGCAAGTCATGTTCAAGAAATTGGCGATAAACTTCTCCAGTAAGCCTCGCTGGTAAAAAGAATGAACCTATCAAATGGTCGCCAACAATTCCGACCCATACATTCAATGAAAAACTGGTGCTGATGGCGGCTTTCAACTATTGCATTTGGGTTCTCAAAAGCCCATATGTGATTGTTACTTCAAGTACGATAAACAGAATGAGAAATTATGACGTAGCCATGACCAAATATTTTTGCTAAAATGGTAGAGAGTATATTTATATTAAAATCAAACGACAAAATCTACTCTTGCAGGAAAATCTGTTGGTACAAGTGCCTGCACTCGTTGGATGTGATAAAGGTACAAGAGTTGATTTTTCAATACCCTGAAAAACTGTCGAGATGACTTACATGGTAGTGTGTGCAGCAATCTTTCTGGTACTTGTTGGAGGACTGTCCTCAAGTTCTTGGAAACCTGTTCTTCGACATCTGAGTTGAACTGTGCGAGGTCGTCCGTTATCCATTAGTAAAGTTTTTTAAAACTTCGCTGTTCTCTAAGACCAGAACGTTGATGGAGACGACAAAACATTAGTATGATGCGGCATGACACGATTAGGGTACATTTCTCATAGAGACGCCATGACTGCTAATGAATTACGTTCGTACGACCGTAAACAAAATGCATTCCGCCTCTTCCAACATTTGTTGTGATTCTTGAAAATATGAAGCAACACTTGAACTTAGAACTTGACGCGACACGGACAGTAATGTATAAATGAACGATACGGAGTCTAGTAAATAACCAGATAGTAAACCTTTCTACGTATATTTGTACTTATTTATTAAGGTTGAGATGTGGCAAACGGGACGGGCAATGGAATATATCCGATATGTCCCACATAAGTTTCATCACCTTGAAATCGTGGAACGAAGCTGTTTTCGGTGAATGTTTATTGACACATATCTAATATTTATGCAAGGGAATATCATATTGCATTTTATCGCAATATTAACGATACACCCTATATATATATTACGTATAATTATATATATATTAATATATATATATATATATATATATATAATTATATTAATATAATATATATATAATATTAATATATATTATATATATATATATATATATATATATAATATATATTTATATATAATATATATATATATATATATATAAATATATATAATATATATATAATACCAGTAATATAATATATTATATATATATATATATATATATATATAGTATATATAAATATATATATATATACTATATATATATATATATATATACTATATTATATATATATAATTATATATATATATATATATATATATAGGATTATATATATATAATATATAATATATAATATAACACTGATCCTGCTTACGTAGGAGAAAAAAATGAGTTAAATGGAACATTTGGAAAGGGATGATGGACTTACAAGGGAATTGAAGCTCTTCTGGAAAGGAAGCGCGAAAGGTTAAAATGAGAATAAGGGAATTCTGCTTAGAAATAATGAATATGATAGTGCTTTCGTAACATATGAAATGGATGTAAGGGGAATGTGGAAGGAACACTTCGAAAAATCTGTATAACATTGGCAAATAATAAGGTGATAGTGAATGTGTGTGGTTGATGGTGCAAGAAGGAATATGTTTTTTGGGATGAGGGTCATTAAAAGAGGAGGTAATGGGTAGCGTGAGAAAGTTGAAGAATGGTAAATCTGCTGATATAGATGAAATTGCTAGTGAAATGATCAAGAATGGAGGCAAGATGATGATTGACTTGGATTTGGAAGCTGTGTAAAAAAGCGTTTATGGAGGGGTATAGTTCCGAGGAATGGAGGAGAGCAGTTATAGTACCCTTACATAAGTAAGGGAAAAAGAACTGTAGGAATTACAGCGGGAATTAGTTATTGATTGTGTAGCGGAAGATATATTGCTTGCTGATTTGTCGAAAGAGAGCGTCAGTACTGAAGAACTGGTGCAAGAAACAAGGCGTTAGGAGTGTAGAGAGCTACAGATCTTTATACATTGAAACAAATAATTGAAGAAAATGAGTTTATACGATAATAAAATTTATTTATTTTATGGATCTTGCAACAGGCGTATGATAGGATTAATAGTGAACCTCTATGGCAGGTGTGTAGTGATATAATGGTGTTTGTAGGTTCCTGAATGAAATCAAAAGTATGTATGGGGAATAAGCGTGTGTTAAGAATAAATGGTGTCAATAGTGATGGTTTAATATTAATGCGGAGTAGGCAGGATGTGTTGTCTCCTTGGTTATTCAATTTATATATGGATGGGTTATGAAAGAATTTGATGGGGGAGGGGACAGGAGATGGTGTTAGAATGACGGAGAATGGAAGAGAGTGGAGGGTGCGAGTTTGAGAAGATTGGTAGAGAGATTTGGCAGGTGTGTAAAAGAGGGTTTGAAAGTTAAACGTAGATAAGGTAAAGTTATTGTTGTAAGTGAGACAGTCCTCAGTGTAAAGTTATGTTAGATGTTGTGCAACTGGAACAAGTGTCTGAGTTTAAATATTTAGAATACATGTTGGAGAAAAGGGAAACGGATGATGCAGTGTGTAGTTAGGAAAGTTGGAATGGCAGGAAGTGGCTGGTGCAATTAAATCTTTGGTGATGTAAAGGGACAAGCCTTGAGTGCGCTAAGGTCTTTACATGAGGTTATGTTGCTACCCTGTGTTTAAGTATAGAAGTTGAGACTATGCGTCTTGTAATAAGAGTATAATCTTAGAGTTCAATGGTTCAGAATGGACAATCTTAGGGGCGTTTAGGTGTGAGAATTGATAAATGAGGAATAACGTATTAGAGAGTTGTTGGTGTGAAGAAAGGGATAAATGATAAGAATACATGAAAATACGTTGAGGTGGTTTGGTCAAGTGGAAAAGATGGAAGATAGTCGGTTGGTTAGCGGATGTATAGTGGTAGTGTGTTGGGAATCGAAGGCGGGAACAGAAGAAAAAGTGATTGAGTCAGTAAAAGAAAATCTGGAGGAGAGAATGCAAGTTTGGCAGAGAATAAAGGCGAGAAGAAAAGGTGCATAATAGATGAATTGCAAGGTTTTGTGAGGTATGGTTGTGGCCAACCTGGACCAAGGGATGAACCCACACTGACGAATCCATAGTAAGGGTCCGTCGTGGTCCCATGAAGCTCTAGGTGGATTTTCTGACTGCGACGAGTTCTCACTAGAGTGTATAAAATTGGGCACAGACACTGTAAGTCTTCCCACATTGGGTCAATATTCTTCTACGTACTTCTTGTTTCCGGTGCATGTCACGCCACCTATATCCCCAGTCTTTTAGGGAGAGAAGGTAGTGGTGATGGTAATTATTATATTATATATTATATAATATATATAATATATATATATAAAACATATATATATATATATACTATATATATATATATATATATATATATATATATATATATATATAATAGTATATATATATATATATATTAGTGTTTATTTGAACAAGAATTGCATACTACATGCGAAATATGATGAACATTGCAGCAAGCATTACCGCACTTCTCACAAAACGTCAAGACTTTCTTGACGTTTCGCTTTATTTCCACAGCTGCCTCTTTGTAACAAAATACACAGCGTTTTCTTGTAAGGGGAAGACCTTCCTGTCGACGATGCTCTGCCTGTGGTGGTTGAATGTCGGGAAAACACAGTGTAATACAATTTCTTAAAGTGGAACTGATGCTAGGAGTTTGGAAACGCTGCACTGCATGTGGGAGGATGAGATCCTTGGCAAGGGATTCATAAAAGTTGACCCTGACCCCATGTTTTCTTTTTTTCAAAGCCACAAAAGTTGGCGGATCTTTCATGCCATAAATTATAAATGCGTTCAGCACACATATGTCAATTATACTGAAGAACCATGACAAGGGCCAACGTGTGGTCGCCCTTCTGCATGAGACCCGTCTGACCATCTGGTCGTTGGTGTCGATGGTGCCCATCGTCGAGTTGTAGAATTCTAGCACCTCAGGTCTTCCTTTACATTTAGCATTGACTGTGAATCGTGTGTGCGCGGTTGACAGTAGAATCACATTTTTAGGGGGTTTTACTTTCGTGATATAAGAGGCTAACAAGATGGGTATATTCGGACCTGATATTGGCTTCTTTGACACCGCAAACATAGTGGTGTGTAATTCCCGGCCTCTAGCTGCCTTTAGTGATTCAGGCAGATGTGCTCTGCAACTATTTACCGTGCCAACTAGCGTAAGATTTTTTTTAAATAATTCGGTAGCTAAGGCCACAGAGGTATAGTAACGATCAGTTGTTATATTTCTGTTGGTATTGAAATATGGTGTAGCTAGATCCATCACAATCTCACATGGCTTCTTTGATGGAATATCCCCTATGGGCCCACCATACGGCGCCATTTGGAGAATTAGCTTTGTGTCCACATCGGATAACATCCTTAGGAGTAAGCCATATTTACCAGGTTTCGTTTTTATGCCCACACGAAACGGAGCATCCCCCCTAAAAAGGCAAAGCATTTCGTCAATGCATAAATTGGTACCAGGGGTGTAGTTTGTTTTCAGTATGTTATTTAGAAGATCGAAAATCTCCCTTAGAGGCTCCAATTTATCAGGATTTGCTTGACCTGCCTGCTCTCTTTCTTTTCTCGCCTTTCGATCATCGAAACAAATTAGGGTTGATAATGCTTTAAACCGCCTCTCTGATAGCGCTGCTCTATATATTGCCCGTCCTGTTGTCTCACCCCAAAGTATGCCTAGGTCTAGCTTGGTATGTCTGTATATACCCATCGCTATCAGTACTCCAAAGAATGCTCGAAGCTCTGTCACATTTGTTTCTTTATACAACAGTTTGTCTGAGATATTGTTCTCTTCAACAAACTCCTGTGCATATTTGTTTGTATTTTTGACGATGCATTCCAGAATCTCATTTTGCATGTAAGCTTCAAAACACTCGAGGCGAGTTGACGCCTCTGCTGCTGCACCATTTAACTGCGCATGTTTAGTAACTGTTTTCCTTGCCCTGGTCTTTGACGATTGCTGTTCAAGATTCGACCACAAATATCCAGATCTAGCCTTGTAAATAGTTTTATTCTCTGGAAAGTCGACCTCTAAGTCTTCTGCATTGCCCGCTTCCTCTCCTTCCTCTTCATCTTCCTCTAGCAGACTGAACACAGGGTGTTGGCAAGTATCAATTTCCTCTTCAGACTCGTACTCCAAATCCGATTCGTCCACTTGATAGTCTATATCCCAGTCGCTATTAAAATCAGCTAGCTGACTAGTCAATTCCTCTGAGGTGATTTTCATACTTTCTGTAAGCGACCTCCGCACTGAAGAGGCAGCACGTTGAAAGCACTCACCAGATGTCGAGGGTTGTGGCTCAACATCTCCAGATGCTTGATGATCAGTTTTCGTTGGTGTAACCTGAAAGAGAAAGGTTTCATAAATACCTTTGTATAGAAGTGAACGCAATAGAAACGTTTTGGCCAGATTATATCAAATACTTACGTAATCGTGTTGAATCATTATATTTGTTGGTGAGTTATAGCAAGAAGAGCCTTTTGAGGTGGATGGGCGATACCTATCTTTACTTGTAGAAGAAACGGAGGCGTTGGAGGACTTTGAGAGTTTCTGAGAAGTCTAAAAAAACGCTTGGTTAGTTCAAGTTACCACAAGTAATAAAAAGATAAAAACGTTTCAACACTTTATGTACAATACTTACATAAAACTTGGTTGAGGAAAATGTCTTTCTTGGGGTTCTTCTTAACATTGGACGTTTGGGAACAGGCTCAGTTATCCTTCCTTCATCCTCTTGAGATGATGACTTAGAGGTCCTAGTACGCTGCAAGTAAATATGGAGTCATATACTACATGAAAGAAAGTAAAAAACAAATTTTATTCCGCAGATAACAATGAGGTTATAGAAACATGTAAGCACACAAAAGTTTTGAAGTCGATATTTACCATTTTAGGTGCCATTTTATGATCCTGTTTTTTATTGGCAAAAAATGTAACCAAAAATATTCCCAAAAATTTTTTTTAAGAAGACTTCACTTCAATATTATAATAATAATGGCAGTAATATATCACAGATTATTTAAAAATATTATATTTCAATTTTATCAAAATCTGTAAATAGAAAAAAAAAAAGTCAAAATTCAATAATTAAAAAAAAAAAATAAATAAAAAAAATAAACATTTGACAATATTTTCATACAGTATTTATTCAAAACTGTAGGAAAACAACTTTTCAAGGCCATTGGGTTGTTTTGGGAAAATTTTATATCACCACGCGATTACGCGTGGGTCATTTTTTGCCCACGCCATTTTTAACTCTTCGTAATTTCAATTTCAACACCTCCCTGAGGAATACCTGAAACGAGGAAAATTTTGTCCACCGTGTACTCGCGAGGGTTAAAGGTAGAATAAATCATTCGCATAAGAATAGACACGTTCCAAAAAAATTAAATAAAATATTGTTGGCTTTATCATCTAAACTAAACAATGTAAATAAAAATTTAATTACATTTCAGTCAAATACTATTTTGCTACCCTCCAGCATGACCTACTCAGGATGGTAGGGGGATTTTACCTAATTTCAAAGAAAGCAAGTGGTCATCAATTAAAAGGATACCCAAATCAAATTTTCAAGCAGTGTGAAACAATATAAATATTAAATACTATTCTACGTTTAAAGGTAAAGAAATTTGTTAAAAATCATCAGAAAGACCAATCGTTATAGTCACCACAATAAGGTCTGATAGGAGCAAAAGCCATTATCATCATAAACTTTGTTTACTATACCAAAACCATGAATGAAAAAAGAAATCTTACAATTTATCTGGATGAACTTTCTGCCTTCACTCTGGCATGATCGACTTGGAATAAGTTCCTCATTTCAAAGTATGTAAGCAAGCAAGCTTTCAACAGATGATACTCAGATCAAATTATCAACAGGTGATACTCAGATCAAATTATCAACAGGTGATACTCAGATCAAATTATCAACAGTGTAATACCATATCAATTCTAAATAAGATTATTCAATTTGTCGACGCAGTTCTCACTCAGATCAAATACCAACAGTACCTAATACTCAGACAAATTATACAGTTGATACTCAATCAAATTATCAACAAATATACTCAGATCAAATTATCAAGCGTCTGAAAACCATATAAATTCTAAATAAGATTATTCAATTGCGACGAGTTCTCACTTAAGGGTAAAGGGGACGGCTTTCTTTTCGACTTGCGTCTTGCTGTTCTACTTTGTTTTCGGTGTATGCAACGCACCTATCTCCAATCTAGAAAAGGCATATTATTAATTTATATAATATTAAATATAATATAATATAATATATTATATATATAATTATATATATATAATATATATACTATATATAATATATATATATATATATATTATATATATAAATATATTATATAAAAAAATAAATAGTAATGCCTATTAATATTACTTGTAAAATCCTAAGAAATTTAGTATTTATTATATATGGGCTGCCTTTGATACTCAGCAATATGATGGAAAGGACCCCGGGGCTTTATAATAACTTGAAATACTTCTTTTATGAACTGGATGGCCTAGTGATAGCAGGCCGGGTTACGTTAAACCAGCGACGCTGAGGCCAGTGTCCCAATCTTGCTGATGGAGGAGTAAATCTCCTTGACTTCTTATAGTATGGGATCTTAGGATTACAAGTAATATTTAATACAGCATTACTTTATTATAACTTTTGACGTCTCAAGTCTTTAAAAGTTATATATAATATATATATATATATAATATATATAATATATTATATATATATATATAATATATAATATAGATATATATATAAGATATATAATATATATATATATATATATAATAGGGGTGGTGGGAGATGAAATTAATTATATTAGGAAACATGAGTCGTTACGTGCAGCTGAGAAACATAAATCTACTGCGATCCGAAATCATAGCACACACACGCCCAGGATAGAATGCTACCATGGAAACTAGACGCTCCAGCACAAAGTGAGGGCCATCATAACTAACACCCGCAGATCCACCTCAACATTACACCAACAAAATCCCCAAAGCAAACACACTACCCCAATCCCTGTAAGTAGACAAGATCGATTAAGATAGTACAACCAACAAACAAAACCTACAGATATCGACAGCAACCATAACAACGTATTCATAATTCACAATCACGCACACGACCGTGCCTACCTACGGGAAAGTTACCGAAACACACAAGGATTGACCTGCTAATGATAAAGTTGAAAATGTAAATATGCAGTATAATGGAATTAGAGGGGGGAATCAATGATTCAAGAATGAGTATAGATGATACTGAGATGGAAGTTGGTAACTAAGGTTTATGAAGGGTTATATTCCGAAGGGATTGAAGACGCATAATATACCCTTAATACAAAGGAAGGGAATAAGGGGACTAGGGCAAATTAGTTAAAGTTGTAGGAATATGCGTTTCTCATTGGTTGAATACTAGGGTAGGCCGATGCACCAGGGTAGGCCACCACAATAGATTTTCTGTGCGCCGCTTGTGGCAAAAATTCTGTGCTCGCCAACCCTAGTTGAACAGTGATTTGAATGGACTGATTGCAAAAAGCAAGTACGATTTATTAAAAATAGTAGAGATGTGCATAACATTGGAATAATATTTATTTAAGTTTATGAGCGTGTGACAGTTTATGACAGGTAAAATAGAAGCTCTGGTTAGGTTATTGTAGGCCTTTGATAGAATCAAAAGTACGTTTGTCGATAGTGAAGCGTGTGTAAGAGTAAATAGGAGTTGAAAATGAATTGCTTAATATTAATAGAGTGAGCAGGATGATTTATGTCACTTGATTTCTAATTTGTATATGGCAGGTTGAAGAAATTAATTAAGAGTTAGGAAGTATTAGACAAATGATAAAAAATGGTAAGAGTGGAGCTGTGCCCTGTTTATTGTACGCTAATAATTTAGTTTTGTGTGGCTCATAGGAGAGGGGAAGATGTTAAAGAGTTAGCAGGTTTAAAAGAAAATAAAGGGGGCGTTTGGCGGGGGCTGGGGTGGTGAGATATGTAAAAGAAAGTAAATTTAGATAAGAGTTAAGGTGATGGTAGTGAGTGATTGTTTAAATATTTAGATAAGTTGGATGAAAAGAAAACTGATGATGCGTGGTAGGAAAGTCGTAAATTTTTAGAATGCGAAGTGTTCCCAATTAAATCTATGGGAAAATAAAATGAATCACTCAACCTTTGCCAGTCCCTAAGTCAAATAATGCTTATATATACTCTATATATAAAATGCTTAAAATGATCTAAAATAAGTGGTTTTACCTTAACTAAAATTACAAATAAGACCTATTGTATTGACCTAATCTGAATAGTCAACTTTTGAACAAGTTCACACAAACAAAAAGTTTAAAACATCTTCACTGAGAATTAACATGAAATTTTGTGATTAAGAAAAAAAAAATTACCTTTTCCCATTACTGGTACCACACACTAACTACATGAATTCTGTAAAAATTTAAAAGTTTCAAACACACTTTTCATTCTAAAATATAATGTGATATATCAGAGCCATGCATGGGTTAGCGTTTCAATCTAAGATGATATGCAAATTAATTTAATTTAAATATTTCATGTCACTCGACTTTAGTCCGCTTATGCATCCACTTCATGGGTTATTTTTTGCCCACACCATATTTTTAGCTTTTTTTTTTTTTTTTTGCCACTTTTTAGGTATGGATTATGTAATTCAGTCCTTTTAGGGTTGTAAACATTATGCGTTTTTGTCCCCTTTATTTGCATAGACCTCTTTTAAAAATAATTGTAAAAAAAAAAATATATATTGTATGTAAAACCAATTTTTTATATCAATATAGCCAAAAAAATATGTATACAAAATTTGGTAAAAATTTTATTTCTATGCTTCACCTTTTTCTAAATGTACTGAATTAGGTTAATAAATACTATAATGAATAAAAAAAATGTTTATTTTTAAAATAAAGTAATTTTTTTTTTCATTATATATATATATATATATATATATATATATATATAATATATATATAATATATATATATATACCGGTATATATATATAATATATATATATATATATAGTATATATACCGTAATATATATAGATAAATAATATATATATATAATATATATATATATATATATATATATTTATAATAATATGTTATATATATATAAATATATATATATAATTATATATATATTAATATATAATTATATATATATATATATATATATCGTATATAATAATAATATATATATATATATATAATATATATAATATATAATATATATATATATAATATATTATATATATATAATATATATGTATATATATATATATATATATAAATATATATATATTATTAAATTAATATAATATATAATATAATATATACACTAAAAAGTGCATACATAGGAAAAAAAATTGGGTTTAAATGAAGTTGAAGGGATGAATGGATTACAACGAATAGAAGCGCGATGTTTAAGAATGAAGAATAAGGGAATCTGCTTAGAATAAATGAATAAGGTGGTGCTTTCATTAACTGGATGAAACAGAGTGAAGGATGAACAACACTTCAAAAATCTGCATTAACATTGGTAATAAGTGTATGATGTGAATGTGTGTGGTTTAGATGTGCAAGAAGCAATAGTATTTTGGGATGAAGTAGTATTGAGATAGGGATCGTGTTAAGATATAATATGTTCAAACTATCGTTAATATTAATAGCGAGTAAGGCAGAGATGTATGTCTCCTTGGTTATTCAATTATATATGGATGGTTATGAAAGAATTAGAGGTGTGGGGTGGCAGATGGTTTATGGTAATTGTGTGATGTGATGGTGCAAGAAACAATAGGTATTTTGAGGATAAGTAGTTATGGAGGAGTAAGGGTAGAGGAGAAAGTTGAAGAATGTAAAATCTGCAGATATAGATGAAATTACTGCTGAAATGATGATTGATGATTTGGAATTGTGTAAATCGTTTACTGGAGGCGTATTTCAAGGATGGAGAGAGCCAGTAATATTTAACAGGATAGTTTTCCACCCATAGAACTACGGGAGACTTGCATGGAGACGCTTGACCATATCCAAACAATTTGACCGATTGGCATGGGTCACTGCTCTCCAACTCCCCTCCTTTGGGTTTCTCTTCTCTTTCCTTACTTATGTCTAGCTTCTTATCAAATTGCTCAATATCGGCTGTTCTGATGGGCGACTTCTCTTTACTGTCAATAGAGTGTTCTCAGGTTCGTCTTATTCTCCTACCCTTATCATGGCTTTTCATTAATATCTCACCTGCACATCTAACTATCTACTCATATGCCATATGACTCACCCTTCATTCTTCACTCATTTTCAATTCTCTCCCTCTTTTGCTTCTACGAATGCCTCTCGTCTAATCCTTCCTTCTATTCTCGCTGATCTGAAGAATTTCCGGTGGGTCATCTCAACCTGTGAAATAATTCTTAAAAACCCACTCACAAATCTCCCCTCTCTAAGACACTTTCTAACTTTCCTTATCTCTTTCGACGGTTCTTTCGTCTCTCTTGCTGATAATATAAACTTCCTTGGCCTTACCATAAACAAAAAAAAAAGTCTTGGAAAACCTCCCATCACAACGGTTGCTAGCGCAGCCTCAAAGAAACTGGTAGTTCTGATTAGACTGCGAGACTTTTTTCCTCTCTCAGTTACTCCAGCATACAAGGTCTCATCCGCCCTTGTATGAGTACTGCTCTTCATATCTGGGAGGGCTCTGTTTCACCCGTTTGGATAGGGTCGAGTCATAAGCCAAAAGGCTTATAAACTGTCCTGTACTTTCCATTTCCTTGACCCTCCTACTTTGCGGCGCATGTTGGCTTCCATCTCTTTTCTATAGCGTTCCGAAGAGCAATGCTCGAGGAGCTTTCCACTTGCGTACCACCAAAACCTTAGCGACCCCTCGTAGGCACAGGTTGCTGTTCGGCACATGAGTTTGTGTCTATTACTAACTCAGACTAGTCACTGCCGCTGCTTCTTCCTTCCTGCAACCTCTGTTCTGTGGAATGCTCCTTGTCTGTCTATCATTGTTTATTCTCTTCCATCATCTGCTCCCTCACTTTAAAGCCTGCGTCTGTGCTCATCTGCGTAATTATGAGTAGATAATTTTTGAGCGTTCACACCCCCTCCTTGAATAGAGCTCTCTTGTGAGTTTTACAAACCGAAAAAAAAAAAAAAAAAAACTATTCAATTAAGTAAGGCTTAAGAAAAGATAAAGGAACTTTATCAATATCAAATAATTCACCGAGTTGAGGAAATATCATGATGTATTTGTAGAATGCATCAGCGAAGAGTATCATTTTGGCCAGAGGTCCGAGAATGAAATTTTATTCCGCCGGAGGCCGGAGAATGAAAATTCCATTTATATGTACCTTCTATAATATATATTATATAATATATATATAATATATAAATATATATATATAATATAATAATATATATATATTATATATATATAATATATATATATATATATATATATATATATATATATATATATATATATACCGTATAATATATATAATATAATTATTTATATTATATATATATATTAAATATATATATATAATATATATATATATATATATATATATATAGTATAATATATTATATATATATATATATATATATATATATGTAAAGGGCGTAAATTTTTTTTGGGCCCATGGGCGCTAGAGTAGTTAAATGCGGGCCTGTATATATATATACTTTATATAAATTAAGTTAATTAAAACCAGGACGTTATTATTTTTGTTTATCTTATTTTATATATTATTCATCTATCATTTTTATTTATTTATACTGTAATTATTATTCAACTTCATAATCTTAGCATTTTCTTTAATGTTCTCAAATTCTTCTTTTTAAATATAAAGACTTAGAAATCAGAAATAGTATATATAAATACACTATACATTCTCAGTAATCAGTACTTTTTTTGTCTTAACTGTCTCTATCTGAATAAATGGATTAAATGTAATTACACATCACTCTCGAGGTGAGTTATAATCAATATTTTTACTATGATTATTAGTCAAAGCTTCACCCAGACGTAACTGAGGTTCCTAAATTGACTTAACCTTATATTACAGTCCAACATTCAGACATCTCGTGATTTCCCCAAGTGCCCCAGTGAAAAATCCAACAACTAAAAATCCCCTCTTTGCAACTTAAGGGTGAGATACTTAATCTTTTATAATTTAAAATAAAAATGGGAAAAATTATAATTATAATATCCAATTTATATTATAATTCTAGGGTCCTAGTGTTGGGTCCTAGTGTTGGGTACTAGTGTTGAGTCCTAGTGTTGGGTTCCAGTGCTCTTTCAATTGTTCAAATACTTACTGGACCCGATTTTGCTCTTTGCTCATAAATGAAGTGCCGAGATGAGGGTTTGGGATTGTGCGTTTAGCCCCATAAACTACTGTTAATTGTGATTATGCACAGTGTTCTTCCAAGTGAAATTGAAATATAACTTTAACAGTTTATCCAAACCGTAGCATAGACTGCAGCTATTGCTATATTGGATAACTGAATTATTGACACATAAGAACTAAGAGCACTTGCAAGTTTCTCATTATATTCCCTACCTCGGCGAGCAAACAGAATCTAACCCAAAACTGTTATTTGAATAAGAAATTTGAATGATGTCTTAAATAATTAATATTAAGTTAAGTTTATGCATATTTTATATATTTGCTTTGAAGACTTTGTATATACGTGTAAATGTTTGTTTGAAAGTTTAAATCCATACCCATACATATAAACAGAAACTACACTCAACCTTGAACCAGATACCAGGAATCACAGAAACACCGAACACTGAATTATTAGCATTTAGAACTGAAAGTATGTGCGTTCCATAGAGTTCGCCCATACTTCATTTGTAAATAAAAACCTACCTTATAAGTAACCTAAACTTAAGTACTTAACCTATTATACTCTAACCTAATGGTTTACCTTAACCTTTAAATTTATACTTTAAAATCCTATATAATTAATTATAAGTGCAATATAATAAAAATAAAACCAACACATCTTTTTTCTTTCTATCCTTCCTGTCTATCATCTTAAATAACGCCTTCTTGAATCTCTTGAATCTAAATTAAATATAAAAATAAAGTGTAACATCATAAAGTAACTTCTAAAACAACACAAGTCACACATAGACCACCAGCACCAATGAACAAGAAATAAAGTCCCAGTGGCATATGTGACCAGTTGAGATTCGTCAAAAAATGCTTAATAAATCTTGCTGTCCCGGCAATAGGAGAAGTCATTTCTCACTTTCTTCAAGGTACCCTTATATTTTCTCCTTTTCTATCTTTTATTTTACGATTTGAATTATAATAATTAATAAATAAAATTTAAATCACACTTTAGTAGTCAGAATATTTGAAAATATAAATTTTCTTTAAGTTTTGCGTCCTACTGAGAACAGGCTTTAGAACTATAAGGCTCAGATACGATAACGTAATTATCCGGTGCAACTTTTGTGCTTCCTCTCCGCTACATAATAATATATAATATATATATATATAATATATTATATATAATGTTATATATATATAATATAATAAGTATATATATATATATATAATATAATAATATATAATATATATATATATATAAAAGGATGAGTTTGAAATGCAATTATCATGCACCTTCCTAGTCCGAATCCTAAGTAGTAACTAAGAAGTTACACACCTTGAAAGAGGGCTAAACCGTGAGGTGTGAAACTACTGTGGAAGTTGATAGTGTACCTTGCCAAATTATGAGAGCACCTCTGGTAAATAAAAGTCATTGTAAAAAGTTGTTTTATTGTTAAATGGTGGAAGAGAGGGGATCGACTTAATAGAAGGCTGAATAACATCACTCTTTCTATGAGATGAAACGTGCTCAATGAGGTAGCTTGCTTTTAGTTGCCACGAGAAAAATCGCCAGAAGAAAATAAAGAATATTCAATACAAATAAAACCAAGTGGAACTGATCAAATTAGAAAAAATTAAAATGCAAAGTAGAAGCAGCAGAGAGAAAACAACATGAATTAGAAAATATATTCCAAACTAGTGTGGATAAAATATTTTTGCAGCACCACTTAGAACGAATAATAGTATCTGATCCACTGTTATGGAGGAAAGAAAGAAAAGCTCTTTATTCTAATTGCATCTACCTGAATTACCTAGGAAATATCTCTCTGCTCCACCTTCAAATGTATTTAGCAAGAGATAATTAACCAAGCAGAATATTATACAGTAAATAATTGTCTTTCTCGAACACTAGCTGATCAGCTCCTGTTTCTTCATCATAATTTAAGAGCATTGATTTTAAATGTTGGAATGGTTACCTAAATAACAATGCATAACTATTAACTTTCCTTTCACTTATTGGTTTAACAATTATAATTTAATTTTTCTCAAAAATTTCTATTGATACTCAATACACCATCGATAGCAGCTGGTACATGCACTATATTATTAAATATTATATATATATATATATATAATAGTTATAATATATAATATATATAATATATATATATATATATAATAATATATATATATAATATATTATATATATAGTATATATATATACATGTAAGCAGACGCACAGTTTCTTCAGCGATTTGTAGAGATGTCTAGAAAATACGATGACCTTGCAAAGATTTATATTTCCTACACCCAGGTAATTTAAATATATAAATAAATATTTCTAGTATATATACCGATAGTTTTAATAAGTTAATAGTTTTATTAAGGTTTATAAGAAAGCCAAACTACAGTAAGTTAACAAAATATGTATTTACCTGACTCAAACTATAATAAGAGAAGAAGAAGAAGAGCAGCTGACGGTATTACTTCCGATACCCCTCTTCTTTACCCGAATAAGCTTCCTTACGGTATTTCTTCAGACTAGCCTTCTCATTCATCACGTCAAACCTTGTAACAATCGGCGTGAAACGCTCATCCAAACATTTCTTCGCTCTGCATACATAACTTTTAAGTACACAGAACGGGTAACTCAACAATTCGTCTATATTAAGTTCTAATTCCTTTCGATGCTACAAAAACTTTCATTAACTCTTTACACTTATGTATATCAGAAACCTTCACACAATACACTTGCACAAATGCACAAATGTATTAGAACACACCGTGGTTAATAGAACCTAGGTGGTTAATAATTTGCTAAATATAGTAGCAATAATGATAACAAATTCGAAAGCAGGGAAATGGTAAATATTCTGAAAAGCATGAGAGTCAATTTTTGAAATAGTGAAAAACTTAAAAATTTCAAGTAAATAGAGTAAAAGTAATTAAAATAATAGTTTTACGAAAAAGTTCAATGTTTTTATTTAAGCACGTCTATTAACTTAACTTTTTCCACGTTTCAAAATTGATTAATATGACACCTCGAGATGGGAAGGGTTGGGTAATTTTCCGGGATAATTCACTTTTGGGTTTATCAATGAAGCTTAACAAAAGGAATAAGCAGTAAAATCAGGCTAACAAGCACAGGAAGTTTCTCCAAAAAAACCCTCTGATAAAACAGCCAGGCAATAGAAAAGCCATGCGATAAAGCTCTGCAATAGAATTTCTGCCAAGAAACGGAATTTTCGCCACGAAATAGAATTTCTGGACTGAAAATAGAACCCTGGGGAAAACATAAAACACATGTGAGTTATGGTTTCACCAGTTTTCATTTTTATTATTTTAATTTAATTATTTTATTCAATATAAATTTACAAACTTAATATTAAATTTTCTTTCATTTTAGGTAATACATACCCTGGTCTGGTAAGCCGTACTGAGAGGGGTTCTATTTATAAAAAAGGGAACTGCTGGACTGATAGCTGGGAAACGAAGATACAGTGCGGAAGCAACTGGAATATGGGGAAAACTTTTACTTAGATAATATTCTTAAAGTATTTTAAAAGCGTTTAAGCATTTATATATACCAGCCATGCATTTTATTATGAACTTAAATTTAATTAGGTTTAATCACTAACCTGAGGAGTCCTTGTATAATTATACAGGAATCGTCGGTAACAACAGGAGCATGGGAGCTCAATAAGATTGGTAATGGTGTCCAATATAAACAATTACGTGGGATTGGGACACAGTCATATTTATCATCATCATATTAAAAATCATCATCATATTATAAATGAAACATAAGTTTATCATTAATCATGAATATCAGGAGCTATAACAAACTAAGAAACTAAGGCTGGAATATAGATTTAAATATATTAGTAAAAACCATTCATTATTTTAATTCTTTCCATAAATAAAACAAATAGTATGAACGATGGATGGGTAATAACTTGAATAACAATACAAAATATAACAACTCCCTCCAAAACACTTAAAAAAGCAAACAAAAAGAAAAAAAAGAAAGGGGGATATTCACACCCCCTTACATCCCCCCCCACTAAATCTAAACTCCCCACCTTGGATTTTTTTAAGGATTTTCCAAAATTGGAACAGTTACATTTTTACACGACCAAGGGTAGAGTTCCGAAATAGTGAGAGGTTCGTAAGAGTTCTCGAACGGGGCGAAATTATGCAGTATCCAAGTAGGGACACTAAAGAAGACCACAAATTTTTTTGCACTGGCCATAATGTGGTTAGTAAAATTTAACTACAAATGTTTTACGAGATGCAGACACCTTTACAGACATTTGTCAATTAATGTTTTCTTTTTCTTTTTCAATTTATTTCACAAGGACAAGCGATTTCACTAATTAGTTTTACACAGAAAAAGTACACACATCGATATCACTCGACTTTTAATCAAAAAAAAATCACAGTCTACGTTTTATGGCGGGCGGTGTGTGATAAATGAGACCTAGGTCAACACACCACAATGTATCTGAAAAACTTAACTGCATTAGTTCAGGTTTTAATTATGTACAAAATAATCTGCATCTGTAAGAAACTTTTTTATTAAATATATATTAGTAAATAAATTTTATATTTAAATGCTTAAACGCTTTTAAAATACTTTAAGAATATTATCTAAGTAAAAGTTTTCCCCATATTCCAGTTGCTTCCGCACTGTATCTTCGTTTCCCAGCTATCAGTCCAGCAGTTCCCTTTTTTATAAATAGAACCCCTCTCAGTACGGCTTACCAGACCAGGGTATGTATTACCTAAAATGAAAGAAAATTTAATATTAAGTTTGTAAATTTATATTGAATAAAATAATTAAATTAAAATAATAAAAATGAAAACTGGTGAAATCATAACTCACATGTGTTTTATGTTTTCCCCAGGGTTCTATTTGTGGAGTCTTTCTGTTTCTTGGCAGAAATTCTATTGCAGAGCTTTATCGCATGGCTTTTCTATTGCCTGGCTGTTTTATCAGAGGGTTTTTTTGGAGAAACTTCCTGTGCTTGTTAGCCTGAATTTACTGCTTATTCCTTTTGTTAAGCTTCATTGATAAACCCAAAAGTGAATTATCCCGGAAAATTACCCAACCCTTCCCATCTCGAGATGTCATATTAATCAATTTTGAAACGTGGAAAAAGTTAAGTTAATAGACGTGCTTAAATAAAAACATTGAACTTTTTCGAAAAACTATTATTTAATTACTTTAGAATATTTACTTGGAAATTGAACGAATCGTTTTAACTATTTGTAAATTGTTGTAATGATTTAATATTTCCCCATTTACCCCCTGCTTCTCGAATTGTTTCATTATTGCTACTATTTTAGCAAAATTACTAACCACCTAGGTTCCTATTAAACCACGGTGTGTTCCTAAATACATTTGTACATTTGTGTAAGTGTAATTGTGTGAAGGTTTATGACTATAGTATATGTGTAAAGAGTATGAAAGTTTTGTAGATATTGATTAATTAAAACGTTAAAAAACTACTAGGGTGTTATTAACCCCCTTCTTAGTCAACTTAAAAGTTATGTATGCAAAGACGAAAGAAATGTTTGGATGAGCCGTTCACCGCCGAATTGTCTACCAAGGGTGACGTGATGAATGAGAGGCTAGGTCCTGAAGACAACTACCCCCGTAAGCGAAGCCTTATCGGGTAAAGAAGAGGGGTATCGGAAGTAATACCGTCAGCTGCTCTTCTCTTCTTCTCTTATTATAGTTTGAGTCAGGTAAATACATATCTAGTTGTTAACTGACTGTAAAAATCCTTTCTTATAAACCCCTTAATTTAAAATATTAACGTATTAAAAACTTTCGGTATATATATATAAATATTTATTTATATATATTTATATATCTAAGGGTAGTAATATTCCATAGTTTAAGGGTCATCCGTATTTCTAGGCCATCTCTACAAATATTGGTGATCCTGGAATTACTCTCCCTTACATATATATATATATTTTATATTGAAAGTACCGTACATAGAATTTTTTTTTTACATATATATATATATATATAATAATATATATATATAATATAATATAAAATATATATATATATAATTATAAGTATATGCATTACCACTGCTATCGATACTGTATAAAAGTATCACCAATAAAATTTTTTGAGAATAAAAAAATTATTATGTTAACAACACAAATTCAGTGAAAGGAAAGTTAAATATTTATGCCATTTTATTAGGTAACCATTCTCAAAACATTAAAAATCAATCTCTTAAATTATGATGAAAAGAACAGGAGCTGATCAGCTTAGTGTTCGAGAAAGACATTCCTTTTACTTGATAAATATTTCCTGCTTGGCTAAATATTCTCTTGCTAAATACACTTGAATGGAGCCAGAGAATATTCCTAGTAATTCAGTTAAGATGCAATCAGTAATTAAAGAAGCTTTTCTTTCTTTCCCCATAACAGTGATCGCATACTATTTTCGTTTCCTAAGTGGTGCTGCAAGAATATTATCACAGTAGTTTGAATAGCTATTTCTATTTCATGTTCTCTCACTGCTGCT
>JABUQX010082219.1:0-5000 GCA_015478945.1 Trachelipus rathkii | reverse complement strand
ATTTATAATATATATAATATATTATATATAATTATATATATTATATATATAAATATATATATATATATATATAAATATATATATATATATAATATATATAGTATATATATACTATATATCATAATATATATGCCTTTTTCTAGATTGAAGATAGGTGCGTTGCATACACCGAAAACAAAAGTTAGAATCAGCTAGACGAGAAGTCGAAAAGAGTATCACCTGTTGATAATTTGATCTGAGTATCACCTGTTGATAATTTGATCTGAGTATCACCTGTTGATAATTTGATCTGAGTATCACCTGTTGATAATTTGATCTGAGTATCACCTGTTGATAATTTGATCTGAGTATCACCTGTTGATAATTTGATCTGAGTATCACCTGTTGATAATTTGATCTGAGTATCACCTGTTGATAATTTGATCTGAGTATTACCTGTTGATAATTTGATCTGAGTATCACCTGTTGATAATTTGATCTGAGTATCACCTGTTGATAATTTGATCTGAGTATCATCTGTTGAAAGCTTGCTTGCTTACATACTTTGAAATGAGGAACTTATTCCAAGTCGATCATGCCAGAGTGAAGGCAGAAAGTTCATCCAGATAAATTGTAAGATTTCTTTTTTCATTCATGGTTTTGGTATAGTAAACAAAGTTTATGATGATAATGGCTTTTGCTCCTATCAGACCTTATTGTGGTGACTATAACGATTGGTCTTTCTGATGATTTTTAACAAATTTCTTTACCTTTAAACGTAGAATAGTATTTAATATTTATATTGTTTCACACTGCTTGAAAATTTGATTTGGGTATCCTTTTAATTGATGACCACTTGCTTTCTTTGAAATTAGGTAAAATCCCCCTACCATCCTGAGTAGGTCATGCTGGAGGGTAGCAAAATAGTATTTGACTGAAATGTAATTAAATTTTTATTTACATTGTTTAGTTTAGATGATAAAGCCAACAATATTTTATTTAATTTTTTTGGAACGTGTCTATTCTTATGCGAATGATTTATTCTACCTTTAACCCTCGCGAGTACACGGTGGACAAAATTTTCCTCGTTTCAGGTATTCCTCAGGGAGGTGTTGAAATTGAAATTACGAAGAGTTAAAAATGGCGTGGGCAAAAAATGACCCACGCGTAATCGCGTGGTGATATAAAATTTTCCCAAAACAACCCAATGGCCTTCACCATGTTTCTACATCTTGAATAAATTTATGAAAAAAATTTTCAAAATGTTTATTTTTTTTATTATTTTTTTTTTATAATTATTGAATTTTGACTTTTTTTTTTCTTAGTACAGATTTTATAAAAATGAAATATAATATTTTTAAATAATCTGTGATATATTACTGCCATTATTGATGATAATATTTGAATCTTCTTAAAAAAAATTTTTGGGAATATTTTTGGTTACATTTTTTGCCAATAAAAAACAGGATCATAAAATGGCACCTAAAATGGTAAATATCGACTTCAAAACTTTTGTGTGCTTACATGTTTCTATAACCTCATTGTTATCTGCGGAATAAAATTTGTTTTTTACTTTCTTTCATGTAGTATATGACTCCATATTTACTTGCAGCGTACTAGGACCTCTAAGTCATCATCTCAAGAGGATGAAGGAAGGATAACTGAGCCTGTTCCCAAACGTCCAATGTTAAGAAGAACCCCAAGAAAGACATTTTCCTCAACCAAGTTTTATGTAAGTATTGTACATAAAGTGTTGAAACGTTTTTATCTTTTTATTACTTGTGGTAACTTGAACTAACCAAGCGTTTTTTTAGACTTCTCAGAAACTCTCAAAGTCCTCCAACGCCTCCGTTTCTTCTACAAGTAAAGATAGGTATCGCCCATCCACCTCAAAAGGCTCTTCTTGCTATAACTCACCAACAAATATAATGATTCAACACGATTACGTAAGTATTTGATATAATCTGGCCAAAACGTTTCTATTGCGTTCACTTCTATACAAAGGTATTTATGAAACCTTTCTCTTTCAGGTTACACCAACGAAAACTGATCATCAAGCATCTGGAGATGTTGAGCCACAACCCTCGACATCTGGTGAGTGCTTTCAACGTGCTGCCTCTTCAGTGCGGAGGTCGCTTACAGAAAGTATGAAAATCAGCTCAGAGGAATTGACTAGTCAGCTAGCTGATTTTAATAGCGACTGGGATATAGACTATCAAGTGGACGAATCGGATTTGGAGTACGAGTCTGAAGAGGAAATTGATACTTGCCAACACCCTGTGTTCAGTCTGCTAGAGGAAGATGAAGAGGAAGGAGAGGAAGCGGGCAATGCAGAAGACTTAGAGGTCGACTTTCCAGAGAATAAAACTATTTACAAGGCTAGATCTGGATATTTGTGGTCGAATCTTGAACAGCAATCGTCAAAGACCAGGGCAAGGAAAACAGTTACTAAACATGCGCAGTTAAATGGTGCAGCAGCAGAGGCGTCAACTCGCCTCGAGTGTTTTGAAGCTTACATGCAAAATGAGATCTGGAATGCATTCGTCAAAATACAAACAAATATGCCACAGAGTTGTTGAAAACAATTATCCAGACAAACTTTGTATAAAGAAACAAATGTACAGAGCTTCAGCATTTCTTTGAAGTACTGATAGCGAGCAATACAGACAATACCCAAAGCAGACCTAGGATACTTTGTGTGAGACAACAGACGGCAATATATAGAGCACGCTATCAGAACCGTTTAAAACATATTCAAACCCTAATGTTTCGATGATCGAAAGGGAGAAAAGAAAGAGACAGCAGTCAACAAATCCTGATAAATTGGAACCTCTTAAGGGAGATTTTCGATCTCAAAAACATACTGAAAACAAATACACCCCTGGCTACCCAATTATGCATGACGAAATGCTTGCCTTTTAGCGGATGCCCGTTTCTGTTGGCATAAAAACAAACCGTAAATATGCTTTACTCCTAAGGTGTACCGATGTGACACAAACTATTCTCCAAATGGCGCCGCTATGTGCCCATTAGGATTATTCCATCAAAGTAGCATGTAGATTGTGATGAATCTAGCTGCACCATACTTCAATACCAACAGAAATATAAGAACTGATCGGTACTATACCTCTGTAGCCTTAGCTACCGAATTAGTTAAAAAAAATCTTAAGCTATTTGGCAAGGTAAACAGTTGTGGAGTACATCTGCCTAAATCACTAAACTCAGCTAGAGGTCGGGAGTTACATTCCACTATGTTTGCGGTGTCAAAGAAGCCAGTATTAGGTCCAAATATACCCAGCATGTTACCCACTTATGTGACCAAAGTAAAACCCCCTAAAAATGTGATTCTACTGTCAACCATGCACACGCGATTCACAGTTAATGCTGAATATAAAGGAAGACCTGAGGTGGTAGAATTCTACAACTCGACGATGGGCACAGTCGACACCAACGACCAGATGGTCAGACGGGTCTCATGCAGAAGGGCGACCAGACGCTGGCCCTTGTTATGGTTCTTCAGTGTGATTGACATGTGTGTGCTGAACGCATTTATAATTTATGGTATGAAAGATCCCCCAACTTTTATGGCTTTGAAAAGAAGAAAGCATGGGGTCAGGGTCAATTTTTATGAATCCTTTTCCAAGGATCTCATCTTTCCACATGCAAGGAGGCGTTTCCAAAGTATTAACATCAGTACCACTTTAAGGTCTTGTATAGCACACTGTTTTCCCGACATTCAACCACCACAGGCAGAGCGCCGTCGACAGGAAGGTGTTCCCCTTTCAAAAAGACGCTGTGTATTTTGCATTACAGTGAGGACAATATATGAAAATTATAATGACAAAAAATCTTACGTTTTGTGGGCCAACAACTAAAGGAGCCTCCAAAATAATTGTCTCTCCAGCTTTTATATCTCTTGAAGCAATAAGATAACAACCCAAATATATTGTATGTGTTCGATACTATGGAAGAAATTTAATTTAATATATATGATATACTATATATTCAAATAAACACTAATATATATAATAATATATATATATATAATCATTACCATCACCCACCTTCTCTCCCTAAGTACTGGGGATAAGTGCGTACACTGCACCGGAACAGAAAATGTAGGAAGAAATGACCCAAGACGAAAAAGATAAGTCCAGCATTACTGCCCAATTTATACCTACTAGTGAGAACTCGTCGCAGTCAGAAAATCCACCCTAGAGCTTCATGGGACCACGACGGACCCTTACTATGGCATCTCGTCAGTGTGGCGTTCATCCCTTGGTCCAGGTGTGCCACAATCATACCACCTTACAAAACCTCGCCATTCACTCCTATTATGCACCTTTCTTCTCGCCTTTGTTTGCCAAACTCGCATTTCTCTCCTCCAGATATTTCTTTACTGTCTCAATCCACTTTTTCTTCTGTCTCCCAGCCTGTCGATTCCCATCACACACACCACTATACATCCGCTTAACCAACCGACTATCTTCCATCTTTTCCACATGACCAAACCACCTCAACGTATTTTCATTTATTCTTTCATTTATCCCTTTCTTCACACCACACAACTCTCTAATACGTTTATTCCTCATTTTATCAATTCTCACACCTAACACGCCCCTAAGATTGTCCATCTGAACACATGAACTCTAATCTAAACCTCTATTCCCAGACCATATCTCACTACTATACATTAACACAGTAGCAACATACCCTCATGTAAGACCTTAGCGCCCAAGACTTAGTCCCTTTAATCCACCAACGATTTAATGCACCAGCCCACCTTCCTGCCCCATTCACAACTTCCTACTTACACACTGCATCATCCCATATTTTAAACACATTCAATCTCTCTAACATATGTAACACAACGTTCCAGTTGCACAACATTAACATAACTTTACACTGAGGACTGTCCTCACTTACAACAATAACTTTACTCTTATCTACGTTTACTTTCAAACCCCTCCTTTTACACACCCTGCCAATGTCAATCCTCTACTACACGTACATCTCTCCGT
>JABUQX010082218.1:32500-34506 GCA_015478945.1 Trachelipus rathkii | reverse complement strand
GTGAGAGCTATAGGGCGATAGTAGAATTATCAGAGCGGCTTCCTTTTTTCGGAATAGGTTGGACATATGAGAGCTTCCAACACTGAAGGAAAGTGCTAATATTGAGACATAGAGAGAGTATAGTTGAACGAGAGGAAGGAATAGCATGGAAGCACACTTCCTCAAAACCCGGGGAGGAATTCCATCCGGGCCACTGCTTTCCTAACATTTATAGATTACAGGGGCCCATGCAACCGATTAAATGTAATCATAGGCAAAGGCATAGGACACCTGAGAGGAGAAGGAGTAGGAAGAGGAATGCCAGAATCGTTCAGGGTTGAGTTAGAGGAAAATAGAAGGCTGAAGAGATTGGCCTTTTCAGTTGGAGAATTAGAAACAGAATCATAAGATAGAATAGGAGGAGGAAAGGCAGATTTACTGAAGTTGCTAGAGATGTTTTTGGCAAGAGGTCAGAAAGATTTGTTAGTAGTAGAACCCAGGGTTGGCATTGATTAAATCAAATTGATTTAATCAATTGATTTTTTTTATGAAAAAATCATTATTTTTTTGATTTTTTTGATTATTTTGATTTTTTGAGCAAATTTTTTTTTCTTAAATTAATAATTATTCTTAGTTATCACCTGATTAATGATAAGTATATTTCATCTATACAATAAGCAAATTCATCAATGTAGTTTCAGATTATTTTCAACAAAGAAATAAATAAAATTAGATTACTCAGATATTATACAGTATACCTATATATAATTTAAATAACTTAATTAAACTAAATAATATTTATATTTACTAAACTTATTATTAATTAGCTAATAATTAGGATTTACTAATTTTATCTAAATAATTAAAAAGTCAATTTGTGCCTAAAAAAATTGAAAAAATCAAAAAAATCATTTTTTTTTTATTTTTTTATTTAAAAAAAAAAAAATCAAAAAAATAACCAACCCTGGTACTACTTGCAAGCAAATATTTATCAGCCCCTCCCTCATCAGTCGAGAGCGAGCGTATTTTTAGTGTAGGTGAGAATGCAAACACCCAAAAGGAACAGCTCTCACAGATACAGTGAAGCTTATGTTTTTGCCATCACATTGGGAATTTTTTTGAATTTGAGAATTGAATATCTATCTATCTTAGAGGAGTATATTATTATTGTAATGTTTGAATAATAGGGTTTTTTATTTTGTCTTTTCAGCTGATTACTTGAGGTCTCTTCTTTCATTATTTTTATTCCTCATATTGTAGCTAGTTAAAGAATCATCTTGTAAATTGTAATCATGTTAAAACATAAAAACTAGTAGCTAAAACTTCGTTAATAACTTACTGTAAATGGAAGATGAATATTTTTTTGATAAACACAAACATTAAAAAGTTATTTGCATTTATAATTCGCATTATTATTCCATAAAGATAATATTTTAATTTTATAAAATAAATATACTGGGCACAACCAAATATGAAATAAAAATGACTAAGTATTGGTTGTTCAGGGAAATGAAATCCTGAGTTGCCTAGCAGTACACAAAATGTTCTTATCTTATTACTGTGTATCTATTATCTTAATTAAAGTATCGGTATCCGTATTGGCCCCTAAAAAAATATAGAGTATCAGTCACCCTTTTTTCTGGTTTTGGTACATCTCTATAATATATATATATATATATATATATATATATATATATATATATATATATATATATATATAATTATATATATATATATATAATATAGTATATATATATATATATATATATATATATATATATATATATATATATATATATTATATATATATATATAATATAATAAAATATATATATCTATATATATATATATATATATATTATATATATAGATATATATATATTATATATATATTATATATATATATATAATATATATATATATATATATATATATATATATATATATATATATATATAGTATTATATATTATATATATATGTACCAGAACCAGATTTTTTGTTCGCCGAAACCGGAACTTTCCGGAA
>JABUQX010082218.1:0-22500 GCA_015478945.1 Trachelipus rathkii | reverse complement strand
TTTTCCAGCAATATTTTAACATTTTCTATATTATTTTTTCTTCCTGAGTCCGAATACGCTAATATTTTTCTTGAGAAACCAGTAGTTCATCCCCTACTGCCCAAATAAACATTTGGCTTAAATGATGCAGAGATATTGACCCTTATATTTATTATATATATATAATATATATATATATATATATATATATATATATATATATATATATATATATATATATATATATATATATATAAGGAGATGATTTGATATATATATATATATATAAAAAGATCATCTATATTTATATAATATATATATATTATATATATTTATTATATATATAATTATATATATATATATATATTATATATATATATATATTAATATATTATATAATATATATATATATATATATATATATATATATATATATATATATATTAATAATATTTTATATATATAATAGAGGAAATAAATATATATATTATAAATATATATATATATAATTCAGGGCGGACTCGTGCATAGGAGCGATGGAGCGACCGCTCCTCCTTCATTAAGCGTAAATTCTGAATTATAACAATTAAAACTATGTTTTCAATTTATGATAAATAATTGAATGCAAATTTTAAAAATTGTCTTGTAATAAGACAGAAACGTACGATGATTTAGTCTAATAATAAATTTAATAAACATACTTGTATCAGTTGTATGTAGTTTTTTTTAAAATTTCTATTTATAAAAGAAGTCGGGAGAGCGAGCGAAATCATTTTCGCTCCAGTCTTGCACCTATAGTAATGTAAAAATCATACGTCTGGCAGCAATACAGAAAGAGGTTGTAAAATATACTAGTTTGGGGTGATTAGCGTAATCGCCTTGTAAAGTTGTCGTACATTATTATTATTATTATTATTATTATTATATATATATATATATATATATATATATATATATATATATATATATATATATATATATATAATATATATATATATATATATATATATATATGTAATATATATATATAGATATATATATATATATATATATATATATATATAGTATATATATATAATATATTATATATAATAATATATATATATATATTATATTCCAGAAGTGGAGATTTTCGTTAGAAATATATCACTAATTCCAACCTTTTTCACAATCTCCTCAGGATGCTCTGTATTAGATGAAATTATTGGGAAAAAACAATTTCCAAAAACTGTTAAAACAAGATGGAATTTTAACATCCAAACTGTAAACATGGTTTTGAACATAGAGAGCCATTGTTAGAGTGCTTTGAAAATATTCGAAATGAAAGCAAACAACCAGGAACACAGAGATCAAGCAGGAGATTTTCAAAGAATATTGACTATCCTACTTTTGTATTTTGGCTCACTCTTTATCCCCATATAATGCCACACCGTAGATATTTTCTTTAATAATAAAATTCAGTCAAGAAATGCAACATAATTCTTATGAAACAAGCTGTGAGTGAACTACAATTAGAATTAGGAAAGATTAAAAACAGTATGACCATCATAATGAAAGTAATTGAGGGAACGTATGATGTTTGTGAGGTGAAGAGATCGTTAAATGCTTCCAATTACTACAAATTTAAAAAAAACTGCTGAGCATGAAGTGTGTGACATAATAATATCTTGGTCTAAGGAGAGGTTTTTATTTAGTGATCATCTTTTCGAGCGTGAACACTTTAAATTTTATAGAACCTCATTTCCCACAGTTGCATTTAAAAGACTGTAACTGTTTATCCATTTTTTAACATCTTGAGACACAAATTGAACTTGAAGTTATATATTCCTAGAGAAGATTTTTAACTTCGGAAAGGAGCTCTTGATTCTTTTAATAAGGATAGGGTTCAATTTTTGGCTTGGGCTGAGCCCCATTTTCACTCCCACTAAAAATGGCGACTAAAAATGGACATAATATTCGGAATTTTAAGCCGATTTTGACCCTATAAACACCAAACTGTAGCATTTTTTGCCCTCTAAAACTCTGTTTTCGGGTGGTTTTCTGTGACTAGTTATTCTTCAGATTTTCAATTTTTCAAAATCCATGTTTTGACATTTTTCATTCAACTTCCAGAATTTTTTTTGAAATGACTTCAAACTTAAAATATGCATAGATGGGTCCATTACCTACAATAATTACATAGAACATTTTCGATTTTTTTAGTTTTGTGCTCAGCATTGTCCAATTTCCAAACCCATTTTTTTTGGATTTGAAAAGTGAAAAATTTATATATATTTTTTTCTACTCATCCGATCAACATCAAATTTTCATGGTTTGTACAATCGAGCAAGATGCATCTTTTTTGTGTAGATAATTTTTTGGTATACTCAAAAGAAAGTTTAAAAAAAAAAAAAATTCAAAAAGTTTTTTTTTTTGAAAATTTGTTCCAAGAACAAATCCAAACCTATTGCATATACAAAGAAATTATCTAAGTAAAAAATGTGCATCTCTTCCGACTACATATGCCCTGAAAATTTGATTTTGATCGGATGAGTAGAAAAAAAATGGGTTTGGAAATTGGACAACGCTGAGCACAAAACTCAAAAAATCGAAAACTGTTCTATGTAAATTTTATAGGCGTCGGTTGATTGTTTAATGCGCAATACACAAGTACATTTTATTTGCTATTTTAAAATATTTCCTGGCAGGCAATTAATGGATTAATAAAATTCCCATCACTGAATGGCATGCTGGCATAAAAAAAAAAAATAAATAAAAAAAAAGTAGCTCAACACATAGATTAAAGATATTACTCCACTATGCCAACAACCTTCTGCGCCAATATCGGTGATGCAACAGATTTTGTAATTCATCAAAAAAAAAAAAAAAAAAAATTCAATATAGCTGCAATCATATTTGTCGAAACAAGAATGAATGATGAAAATTTGCCAACTGAGAGAGATAATTATGCTAAGGCAGCTAAGCTTAAGAGTCCTGTTACTGCCCCTGCTCCTTCACCACTGTCATTCTCACACAATACTTCATACGACTCTGAGATATCAGACTTATCAGTCATATCAAAATTAAATGTGGCTGATCACGCTGATGAGCCCAGTGATAATGAGCTTGACAGTAGTCACAGCACAGTAGTCAGGACTCAGTAGTGACTGGGGTCTGGGGAATGGGGACTAGTGATTAGTGAATCAAAAGTTGATATTCTAAAGCCAAATATTTAATATAGTCATTCACTCATCCTCCTTCATTTACAATCTTGGGTTTAATTTTTTAATTTTCAAATATTTTTATTACTTCATTTGTATCCCTTAAGTCACTTGTGAGTTTTGTCATTCAGACTCATTCCATATAAATATAATATACATTAATGTTTAAAAGTAAATTATAAATATGATTATATGATACAAATGTAAAATACATAGTAAAATTAGTAAGTAGAAGCCTACAAAAACAGTCTGCAGGCTACAACCTACTATAAATGTGTAACGAAATACAGTTTAAAAAAATCAAGAGGAAAGGTTATGGTTCTGCTATTTTATAAATCAAAATGGAATATTTGTTTAATTTCAGGTATCCTCATATTTGAAAAATGAAAATACTCAAGTGAAATATCATATTAGCCTCTTTATATTTTTAAAAATACATTTAATGAAAAAAACAAAAAAACTGAAAAAAACGAAAAAAAAAACATGAAAAAAACGGTTTTTTTCCCAACCCTAGTCATCACTTCTTTGTAGTGGTGGTAAAGCTAAATATTGATCGAGTTCTTTTGCGCATCTATGAATAAGAGATTTACACCTTAAGTTTAAGTTGAGTGGTAGCAGTGTCTTGCTAATCTGTTGTACTTGCAACCTTTAGGTTTACATAGTGTATACCAACAGGGAAAACAGGGAAAACAGGGAAAACACAGGGAAAATGAAAAGTGTGCAGGGAAAACAGGGAAAACAGGGAAAACACAGGGAAAATAAAATTTTCCAATCCAATTTATATTATTATCAGGAATCATTTTTGCTTAACCCCTAAAGAAGTATAGTAAAGCACATATTGACTTCGAAATTCTCTTAAAAAGGGAGATCTTAAGGAAGCTCAGTTGGCTCAAGGGATGTTAGAAAGGTGTTTTGTCTTTGAAGGAGGAGGAAAGTAAAGAGCACAAGAATATCATTCATGATTCTCCTCTTCCTAGTACTTAGAATTTAAATTGTTGATAAGTTCCAATATGGAGTAAAATTATGTAAAAATTTATATATCGAATTCTAAAACCGGACATTTATTGTTCATACGTCAAAGTTTTAATGAAAATTAACTTTAAAGATAAAAAATATTTCATAAATGCAGAAAATATGGACCTGTATCATACAGCAAAAGAGGGAATTAGGAATGCACCTCGAAGGCTGCAAACTCCAGAAATTTTAAAATTTAGAGAAGATTGCTTGCTATTCTTGCAAGAACTTATCCAGAAGTTAGTAGAAAGAAGTCCTCTTAAATATTCCATCACAAAGGCATTAAGTTGTTTGTCACCGAAGGTAAGGCTTTCTAATAACTCTGAAAGAATTAATATGTGTGTTGAAAAATTCATTGATATCAAGCGAATTGATGGTTCGACGGCTGATATAATCAAAGAGGATTATGAACTTTTGATATCTAATTCCTATGTCCTTGAACTTCTGAAAAATTTTGATGAGAAGGAAGATAGACTCGATCAACTTTTCATTGAAATTTTTAAAAATGTAAACGTTCAAAATGTAAAACAAAAAACTTTGTAACACTGATTCTTTCTTTATTTCATGGGAATGCTTCTGTAGAGAGAGGTTTCTCGACAAACAAACATGGTCTACAAGAAAATTTGCGTGAAGAGTCACTTGTTGCTAAAAGAGTTATTGCTGAAGAAATGAAAAATACTGGAGGAGTTGATTATTGTATTACAAATGAGATGATGTCATACTGCCGCAATGCTTCTTCAGAGTATAAGGCATACTTAAAAAGAAAACTATGTGCCAAAGAAGCAGAAACTCTGGAAGGTGCAAAAAAAAGGAAATTAGCAGCTGAGATTAAAGAGGCTAAAGAAGTTAAGAGAAATATTGTCAAAGAGACCGAAAAACAACTTCATATTTTAGAAGAGAAAATAGCTTTTCTTAAACAGTCATAAACCTTTTTTTTTTTCTTTTTTTTTTAAAGATTAATGTACTTATTTAGTAGGTTTAGTTTAGAATTAAATAATTTTCTTTTTGTTTTAGAGAAAAGGAAAAATATTTTTTTTATTTTAGAGAAAAGAAATGTGCAAATGTTTTTATTTTTTGTGTACCTTTGTTTTTGTAATTTTTATTGAATAAAGTAAAAAGAAGGAACAAAATGAAAGCACAGGTCAGGAACCTGTAAACATATTTGGCAGATATTTAGAAAATTAATTGATTGTGTTCATAACTTTGGCTATATAAATAATTTTGGAAGTTGTTTAAAAATTTTTCAGTGCAAATATAAATTTCACTTGTAAAATGTCAAATTGTATGATGTCATTTAAATTTGTGAAAGGTGGCCTAGAAAATTTGTTTACTGGGATGGTTAGAGGGTGGGCTCTGGAGGGATTTCATTTTTCACCTTTCCTTATTGATAACAAAGATAAAATGATGTTTTTTATCATTTATTTTAGTCCAGGGAAAATTTTGGAAGAACAGGGAAAAAACAGGGAAAACACAGGGAATTTGAAAATTTCAACTTGGTATACACCTTGGTTTAACTCTTCCCCTAAGTCTGGATTTATTATCATAGCCTTCTTTGACTCAAACTCATCTAACAGTCTTGAAAGGGAAACAGTTTTAGGTACACTTTCAGTTGCAGCACCTTGATCTTCATTAGAACTTGTTCCTGAAGTACCTGGCTTTGAGCAATCATATTTCCTTTTCAGCTTAACATTTTCAGCTTTTGCTTCTTCTGAATGAATTTTCTTAAGGTGGTTCAACATATTTGTTGTCATGAAAGTTTTTCCTGATTTGCCACCTCTTGATATGGTGTTTTTACATAACTTACATATGCATTTACTTTTATCCATACATCAAAATAATCCCAGCAAAAACTGGTATGCATACTGCTTGTTGTTTTAATATTTTATTTGTAATATTTAATTCTATATAACATAATAATAATATTTTGAACTGAAAATATTATGATCTGGGAAAAAAAAAAAAATAAAATAAAAAAAAAATATATATAGGTATAAATATAATATACGGTAAATATATTATATATATTATATATTATATATATATAATATTAATATATATATATATATAATATATATAAGTATATATTATATATATAATATATATATATATATATATTATATATATATATAGAAAAAAAATAATATATAGTATATATATATATATATAATATATATATAGAGTATATATTCGATTACGATTAATTGGCTGATTACCATAAGCCAATTAATTGGTAATTGGCCTAATTCCTTATCAGTGCACCTCTAATATATATAGGGCATATATATATATATAATATATATTTAGATATTGTGTGTATTTATATATATATATTAGTATATATAATACATATATATATATATATATATATTATATATATATATAATATAATATATATATATACCTATATATATATATATATAATATATATATATATATATATATATATATATATATATATATATATATATATATATATATATATATATATATATATATATATATATATATATATATATATATATATATATATTCGAGAGATTTTGTGTGATTATCTGTAGTTATTCTGCTTGATTATTATAATTGTAAGGACATACCGTATAAATATCTTAGGCAGGTTAGACAGCCAGATAGTTACTAATGTGAAATAAAATTGAGAAATGTGATTCATTCACTGATTTAATTCAATCCAATGTTAGTTGAATTTTTAGTTTTATACTTTATTGCATACTATATAAATTTATAAAATAATGGAAATTCAAAATATACTTTAGTAAATTTATAACTAAATAGGAAAGAATTTTTACTTTTTTATTTACTGAAGAGTTATAGTAATTTTAATAATGGAATCTAGTTATTATCTTCTAGTTAATAAAATTTAAAGATACATTCATTTGTACTTTTGTATTAAATTTTAAAAATTATTTTTTTTCGTTCTCATTTATTTCAAATAATTAAAAGGTAGCTATATCAGTGAAAATCTTGAATAAAATGCAGCTAGGCTCACTAGTAATGAAAGATATATGTACGGTAGTTGTTGTTATTGCATATTAATAATTTTTAAAAATATCTTATTGTTGAGAATAATATCTAAAATTTAAAAAAAACAAAAAACCCTACTTGCAACTGGGCTTTTTTGTTTTTTTGGGGGGGCAGGTTTTTTAATGCCAACCCTGCCCTGCCCTAAATGCTCTGTTACACAAATTCCAAATCCAATCAATCACCATCTCACCTCCATTCTTGATCCTTTCACAAGTAATTTCATCTATACCTGCAGATTTATCATTCTTCAACTTTCTCAATCTACCCATTACCTCCTCCAGGGTTCACACTTTCTGGAAAGTCATTGAATGTCAAGGAAAGTCGGGAAAAAAAAAAAATTGGTCAGGGAAACTAATCAATCTCCATCTCAACCTCCCATTCTTGATCCTTTCACAGTAATTTCATCTATACCTGCAAGATTTACCATTCTTCAACTTTCTCAATCTACCCATTACCTCCTCCTTACTAATGACCTCCTATCACTTCTTGCACCATCAAACCCACACACATTAACTATCACCTCTTCATTACTGCAATGTTATACGATTTTTAAAGTGTTCCTCCACACGTTTCCTCTTCTCAACCCGTCATCTTGTCTTCCTTGCTCGTCAAATATCAAGCCCAACTACTTAGATCTATTCTCATTCTTAAACCTTATCTTTATTATGCTCACTACCATGTCTTCCCTATCTCTTGCTATCACCATCACTTCCAAACTGTTCATTTATCTTCATGACATATTTAATTTGTCTTTGGTTTTATTTTCTCATTGTTTCCATAGGTTATTACTCAGTTATTGAAATTTTTTGTAAGTTTTACATTTAGATAGATTAATCCAACAAACATTGATCACCTTAGAGTTCATGTTGCTATAATATGTAAATTTTGGAACATTTAATTGAGTAATTCTGAATATCTAAACTGCTGCAAAATTAATCCCTTCATTCTGATACCGCAATGAAGGGTTCATTGTGATCTTCTGTCTTTATTTATTCATTTGATTTAGCAATATTTGAATATTTAGGAAGGATTTGACTTAATTGAAACTAACATCTAATCCTTATCATATTAAAGCTCTGAGTGGCTCATTTTCAATCTATTATCATTTGGTACACTAAACTGATGATGATATTTTATGGTACCCTACATATATTTCAAATCACTAATCCTGAAATTAAGCCAGTGTCATTACAACTTTTGTTTTTACAAGAAAGAATATTTTACAATCTACATAAAATTGATTCAAAAAAATATAAACAAAATTCTAAATAAGCTGCTCATAAAATTTTGGAATTCATGAATTTCAAGTGATGTTGAAAGAATACAGCAAAGCACAAAACTCCACTCACTCTGTGTCAACCCATTCACAAGTCTGACTATTTCGAATTGTAATTCTAATTTATGAGTTAGTTTGACTGTGAAACTCAAGTGCAGCCAAATTTGTTGCCGTTCTCCTTTGACTGCAATATTTATTTAGTTTGATTTCCATTTGGTATGTACTGCTCAGTTGTCCCTTATTTGTAGGGTATGTATTTGCATACTGTTTATATACTTTGTAATATAAGTAACAATATTATATTAAAAATTTTTAGTTGAATTTATCAATCATAGTACATTCTGTAAGTAGATTATCTCTCAAAGTTGTCATTCAGAGCCTCACAAAAACATTGCGCTTTGCTTATGATTATAATTCTGTACTTGTTTTATATTTTCACTATAGCCACAATATTATTTATAATTCTTACTAAAATATGTTTAAAGATTAAATTGAAAGACCCATAAGGTTCTCAATTTGCATTTAAAATTAGAATTAATAAAACTGTTCCATGGTGATATAAGCTGCATTTTAAGCAATTAAAAAAAAAAATCCCATATTCAAGACCACTTCAGCCACTATTGCCAGTTATTCCTGAGGCCATTCCCTAATGAGTCAGTGTGGTAACAGTATGAATGACAACAATACTACATTTGTTGTAATCACACTGCACCTCTCTGAACCCCCTCATGGTTGTGTTTATGGTAGACACATTTTCATTGATTCTCACTTTACTTAGTTATTTGCTAATGAACTATTGAAATATTATTTAATTTAAATAAAATTCATCATTCAATGAATTCCGAAAGTGTTAAATGCAGCTTACCAACTGGAAAAAGTAGGTTATGGAGAGACTATACAGAAAAGATGTTTTGTGCTACTCTACTACAACCCATCACCATTGAAGTTTCACGTCATGAAAAGTTCTAGTTGATGAACCATTCCTACCATAAAATCACCACCACCAGTTACCAAAATTTATTTGCATGCAAAATAAAGTCTGTTAACAATAGTGACCATGCCCTGAGGTCCTTACATAGTCAAACTTTCAGAAGTCTATTTTATTGATTATACAAGTACGAATACTAATGCTGCAACTTATATCATAAATTGTAATTTTTCTATAAAATTAAAAAAAAAATGGTCTATGAAAAAAAATTGTATCAGTAAGCTACTCTGACCCTTATGAAAATATTATAGTTTATTCTAAAGAGGTTAAAATTGAAACCTTATTTATAGGGGAAACAAAGCTTATTGAAATGGGCTTTGTTTGCACAAAAATGTTTATTCTTCTTGTTTGTTAAATTATGATTAAATTTTTTTTTATGAAAGTGATAAATTGTAAAGTTTTCTGTGTTTGTTATATTGTTCTTATGTGAAACGACATATGCAAAAAGGCGTTTAGAATTTGTGTAATTTCTTCCGAAATATCATGAATCAGCATTTTTATCAGCAATTTTTAACAGTGAATTTCTGCTGAACTACAAAAGATTTTTCCAAGCGGATTTCACTGAAATACTTGCGATACGCATATGTTTTATGAAATAACTAACAAATAGCAGCAATATATAGAGAAATATTTTTTTTTATTTTGATTTTTTTTTGCTAAATAACTTTTTTTTTTCCAAAAATTTAAAAAGTTATCCAGCTTATTCACACACGAATTGGCTTTTGCATGAATCCATACATCAACAAATGTTGATCAATGTATACGAAATTGAAAACAATAAAAGGAAAGTATAAAACAGTTGGATTTTTTGTTATACCCGAAATAGCAAGCTCAATGTAAAAAAATTTTTTTTTTAGTAAATAGTCAAGAAGTTGAACTGTGAGGCAGTGGCAAAACCGTTTGGTATACAATAAATTTTATATAAATGAAAAAATTTATCTTGAGCTAAAATTTTTACAAAGTTGTAAAAATTTAATTCTAATCAGATGAATAGTAAAGAACAGATCTATATGGCATCAATTATTTGAATTTTTTTTCTTTCTTTTTTTTGCAACAAAGAAAAATCGTAATAACTATTATATATATTTGATTAATACGAAACTTTCAGAGCATGTATAATTAGAAAGGATACACATATTGTGTTAAAATAAATTTTTTGTATACCAATGGGTTTTGCCGCTGTTCATGGGAAACTAATAAATTTTAAACAAGTTGGTTTTTTTTTTATTCCCGCAAGTAGCAGCAAAACTATTGGGCGTAACAGAAAATTTATCTGAATAAAAGATGTGTATCATCGTCCGAGTTATAAAGGCCATAAAAATTCATTCTTATCAGATGAATAATAAAAATGTTGCACGACACCAATCATTAAAAAAAAATTGGCAACTCAAAAATAAAAAACCATGAAAACTTAACTATTATTTATACAATCAGTTTGAAATTTGCAGAGCGTATATAATTGGGGAAGGTAGACATTAAATTGTTTAAGCAAAAATTTTTTGTTGAACTGATTTGCCGCTGCTCATGGGAAAACATTTCAAAAGTTTTCAAAAGTTTTCCTGATGATCAGCGGTAGAACTGTTGCATACCAAATATTAATCTAATAAAATATGTATATATCTTGTAGAGGTACCACAAGCTGTGGAAGTTTCATTGTAATTAGATAAATATTAAAAAAGTTACATGCCACCAGTTCTATTTATTTATTTATTTTTTTTATTTTTTTTGCTGCTAAAAAAAATTCATGATAATTTTTTTTATTTTTTGGTTCAAATGTTCTTTCAGATCATATACTACTAAGCAAGATTTACATTTTTGTTTAGATAAATGTTTGTAACTCAAGGGGCTTGCCGCTGCATTTGGGGACTTTTGAAATTTCGACTCTATTCATGCACATAAGCAAATCTGTTCTCCATACAATAAAATTTATTTAACAAAAACTGAAAATATTACCCAACTATACTTGCTACGAAAGTTTCGTGCTGATCTCATGAATATGTATGACTCCAGCACGTTTCAGAAAGGGTAGGTCATTCAATGTGTCTTTAGAATATTATGGAATACATTACTGACTGTATCGAGACTGAGGAGATCCAGTTTGATATTGTATATTGTTTATTTTTAGCAAGGCTTTTGATAAGGTTTCCCCACATAAGGCTGATGAAAAAAGTATTACAATGTGGTATAGGTGGAGTGGTACATGGTTGGATTAAAAAGAAGTGTTTGCGAATAGAAAACCAGTGTGTACAACTAATGGGAATAAGTCATATGGGAAATAGTAAAGAGGGTGTCCCACAGGGTTCAGTGCCTGGACCCCACTATTGTTCTCATATATATAAATGATTTAGACCAGGGACTTAAATGCAAGGGTTCTAAATTTGCAGATGATACTAAAGTGGCCACCTCAGTTTAGGAATAGTGAAGGATGCAAAAAGATTCAAATGATCTTGATAAACTTCTTTTGGGTGGGCAGATAAGTGGCAAATGATTTTAATAGTAAAAAGTGTAAGGTTCTTCACCTAGGTTACTCAAATAAAAGTTTTTAACTACGACAATATGAATGGGGATTGGCCTGAGTCGTGGAACAAGAAAAAGATTTTAGGTATGATTATAAGCAGTCATTTGAAAGTAGCTAATCAGTGTTTGAAAGCTAGAAATAAAGCTAATAAAGATGCTGGGCATAAATCGCAATGTTGTTAACAAGAGCAAGGAAGGTAATAAGTAAACTGTATAATAGCTATGTTAGGCCAGTAATAAGAGTATTGTGCACAAGTTTGGCCCCTTATTTAAAGAAAGACTTAAGATATTGCTAAGAGAGTGCAACGTAGAGCAACAAGGGATGATTTCTGGTTTTGAGGGTAGGATCTATGAGGAGAGGCTGAAAGGAGTTAGAATGTTTCTCTGTAAAAGGCGATTTCTCAGAGGGGACATGATACAAGTCATAAAAATTTTTACATGCTATTGATAATACAGAGATCAAATAAATTTTCATAGTAGAACATGGACAGTTGACCAGGGGGCATATACAGAAAATAAGAAGAGCATGCATCTTGATATAAGAAAGCCATGCATTCAGTAATAGGGTTGTTTAAATTTTGGAATAGTCTGCCAGAGGAGGTTGTTGAGTGTGACTCGATTGCAACATTTAAGAAAGGGTTAGATTCGTTTATGGATGGGTTGGGAATCATATAATATTTGACGAGCCAAATTGGCGGGGTTTTTAGTTGTGATATAGTTATAGTTAGATGGCATGTGTGACATAATTAGTTTATTAATGCAATGTGGATGGTTTTGGGGTATAAGAATTCTTATTACATTATTGATAACCATGGAAGATTTAGTGAGTTTAAATTTGCTAATCCTAGCGTGGCCTTTGTGGATTTGCATGAGCATGTTTGGGTAGTGGGGTTGACTGGGACAGTCTTCGAATAGGCCCAATGTGGCTTTTTACTGTCTCTATATTCTTAATGTCTAAAAAGGTTTTTGTGATTTTTCATTTATGACATACCAAAATTGAATACCCCCCCCCCCTGTATCCCCCTGTATATTGTGAATAAAAATATTTTTTGAATATTCAATTTCTAGACTATTCTGAATGCCTTACTATTTATAGAAAGTGTTTAAACCCTAAAGTTATTATTGCGGCCGCAAAGATGGCACTAAGGATTAATGATTAATTTTGCTATTCATATTTTTAACTTCTATAAGCAACGTGTACAGTATATTGTTCTTTATGTGAACGACGCTATGCATCTCAAATTTGATGGATTTCATGAAGATTTAGCATTTTTTATGGATAATATATTTATTAAGTGTAGTCGCTGTTGTGCTGATATTGTTAATATAAAAAAAGCGTGGAGAGAGTAGTGCAAATTGCAAAAGGTTAAGAAATTGTTAAGGAAGTTGATAAACTGTTTTCTCTATCTTTTTGGCACTTTATAGGGAGATAGGTAGTTTTCATAAGACTAAAGGTCTCTTCGTTTTTGTCATTTGTGCTTACAAACGTAAGAAATGATCAAGTATCGCTTTGTCAGGTTCTACCCTAAAATCGTAATAAATGCTACCAAACGTTAAGAATTTCCAAAAATTCGAAATAATGCTTTTTTCCATTCATACAAAAATTTATTGTCAAATGTCTTCAAGAAACTATATAAACCAAAAAAAAAAAAATGACGACGTTGTATGCCCGTTTGAATTGATATGCGCACTTTCAATTAATGAAAATCTGCTTAAATCTAAATGTTTCTTCCAATCGATATAACTCCATTCACATATTAATGCACCCACCATAAGTTGATTCAATTTTTTTAACTGAAATATAAACACTTATCCCAATTATTTATTTTTTTTTTTTGTTTATCCGAAATCGACGTGCTTCATACAAATGCTGATTTTTGTTTGTTAAATGCAAATACAAAACAAACATATATGGAAAGAAAAACCGCCGCGATATTGAATGCGATAAATCTCAGCAATTAGAACTCAGGCAATCAGGCAAGTGCAAGAAGTCTTATGGATGTTAAGTGTACGTTTTAAGTGTTTATAAATATATTTAAAAAATGATTCCATGAGAATATTGTTAAGCTTACAATTTATTTCTGCTAACGAAAAGGCGTTAATATGAAGACTGGAGAATTTTAGAACAGATGAAGGTATAGGATGTGGGCTATTGAGGTCAGTAAAGTGCATTTCTGACAGAAGCTAAATTCTACTGGATTGATGAGAAATGGGAGATTAGTGATAAGAAGGATTGAGCCAGGTGTTTTGAAAAGGCTGGCTCAGTCTTTAGTTATTAGGAACTTTGAACTACATACCAGTAGTGGACGTTGCTAGTCGGCACATTGATATTTATAACTGACTGTGTGACCTCAAGTTCGGATTGGGAGATAGCTTTCTTTAATCTTATAAGAAAAACTGCACAATTTGAGAGTAATGTTAATAAAAGATATTAAGAACTTACATTTTGGATTAAGTTTTTGTTAAAAGACTTTTCTAATCTGGAAGTAAAGGTCATTGGAATGTAGGGGAAGCCGAGCGTAAACAGGAAGTTAGGGAACATCCTATGCAGGTAGCTTCTAGAAAGCGATAAGTAGTAATATTCGAGCAGCGCAGTAACCAAAAGATTTATTACAAAAAGGGGAGTCTGGCTCATGTGAGAGATAAGGAAGTGGACCCGATATAGAAAGGTTGATGCTCATGGAAAAAAACTTCCAATCAGAACAAATAACAAATAGGAGTTGTGTTTGCGGGCCTATAGACAAGCAATTTTAATAGGAATAAAGGAGATATGAAATAAGAATGTAGTGTCCCAAGTAAAGATATATTAGTTGGCTTGCGATAAATAGAAGTAGTTCTTTAGTTCAATCTCCTTTAATCATAATCTTGTAATAAATTACGAAGCGTTTATGGATAGAATGAATTTTAGTATATTTCTTTTGGCTTTTAATTTAGACCGTTTCCATTTTTGTCCATTTGTACTTACGCTCGCATAAAAAATGCTTCACCCAGTTTTAGCACGAATTTCGTGTATAAAAAGTGACCGCGATTCCGTACTAGGCTTACTTTTGTTCTTTAAACAATTTTAGACAATAAGAGGAGCCAGCTAAGTGATTTTGCGAAAAAACAAAATAAAAAAAATAGCAAAATGGTTATTTACAAATAATTGCTAATACTATTTTGTATGGTTTATCACTTTGGGAAGAAATTAGAATTTTAGATTTAAAGCTGATTTTATTGAAATAAAATAATTAAATATACATAAATATTCAGACAGGCCTACCAACGCCGCCATCATGTTTGTTTACATTTTTTCGTAAGAGCGTGCTTATGAATCTCGGCAAGCACTGGAAATAGCATTCTTACAGAAGATTAAGGAAAATTTTTTACGTTTAATTGTGTGAGCAAATTTCTTACGATTTTTCGGTGTTTTACAAAACGAAAGCAAGCTCGAACATTTCTTACGTCTCGTAAGCACAAATGTAAAAACGAAAACTGGCATTTATATATATACCGGTATCCGGGTTATTATTAATATATATAATAATTATATATATATATTCAATATATTAATATAGAATATATATATATATATATTATATAATATATATATAAATAGATATATATATATATTATTATATAATTTTGAAAAATGAATAGTTAATTTTTAATTAAACGTGAAATGAATCCTTACATTCACGAGCCACATATTTAAACGAACGGAAAGCAGCAACGCATTGAATGATCGCGTGCTCAGCCTGAAGGACTAAAAATGTCAGAAGGGACTAGTGGTTACCGCCGCAATGTAGAGAAATATGGTATGGTTTCATTAACCATTGCGTCGCTGTATACAGTATTATATATATATATAATATATATATATATATAGTATATATAGTAAATATTATATATAATATAATATATATTATGTATATAATTATAATAAATATATATATATGGCGCCAATATTGATAAGGAGAGATTATTAAAAGTATTTGGGTATCGGTATCGAGGTATCGGACAAAATTTCCAGAGAAGAGGGTTCTCCGGGTATCGGGCACTGAAAAATTTTGTGTGAAAGTACTTAAATGTATCTAAGGTAATCGGATTATGGACAAAAATGAGGCGCGTATCAGGAGATTTTTGGTTGCAACACTTTTTAGTTTAGGGTAGATGTTTTAAGGTAAAAATTAGATTGTCAATTTTAAAGTAAAAGAAAAAAATAAAGTACAAAAAAAAAAAAAATATATATTTTTTTTAACTAATGAAATAAATAGGAATTATAAAATAATAAAATATTATTTTATTATCTATTAAAGGAAACGCAAGCACACAGCTTAATGTAAAACACAAAAGTGGTATTGTTATTGCTTCTTTTTGAAGCATCTCTGCCCGGCGAGTGTGTTGAAAAATATATTCAATGAATTAATTGTACATTTTTTCGTCATTAAATATTAAACCACAGAAATGCAAAAAAATATAGGTTTGGAAATATAACAGTAAAAATTAAAATAATCGAAATTTAAGAGATTGCAAAGAATGTTCATCGCTGAAAGGGTCAAGATAACTCCATATAGGGATCCGGGTATATGAATATTCCAAAGTTATATATTTATAATTTTTTCCAGTCATTTGAATTTTATACCTTTAAGAGTTATTGCCGTTCTTAAAAGGGTCAAATACAGTATATAGTGAATATTGTGTTTTACTCCGTCAAGATATTTTCATGCTAGTTTAAATCTTGATCAGGATATAGAAAATATGATCTTGTTTTTTAACCTTGTAATAATGTATTTTTTAAAATACACTCCAGTACCTTTTTCATTAGTAAGCTTAATATATAGTGAATAAGACAAGTGAAGACTCAATGATGGAGTTGTTTTGCTTGATTTTTATTGAATGTATGAAGAATTTAAATTGAGAGGGAATTCACGGGCAGTATTGTCAGAGATTAAAGTTATGCCACTATAGATGCACAGACTTCTTTAAGACGCGTTTTAAAGTTAACTTGTATAAAGTTTAAGTTAATTAAAGTAAGGATTAACGAGTCCTTTAAATTGAAGAGGAAGGAAAACCTTTCAAAAACCTTTGGAAATTCGTTCAACTGCCCCTAATAATTAATCAGTACATCTTGTTCGGATAAGAATAACATGGTCTGTAGGAACTTAGATTGATAAGATTTTAAGTGAGATTGTGTCTGAGACCAAAAGGGAGAGAGAGGAAGGATAAGTATTGAGAAGGAAGAGGACCTTGAAAGAAGGAGGAGACCGGAGGCGAGTGACATCTATTATATATCTATATAATGATAGACTAATCGAAAACGGTCAAACACAAGAGAAATGGAAAAAAGAATAACAATTTACCAAATTACATGGAAAAGGTAAATATATTCTCCTATCTTAGAAATATTATAAGTACTTTAGTGTAAAAAAACTAAAAAATTGTCGTGGAAGTAAAAAAAAAATTTCGGTTACATGGAGTGCCTGTCAAGAGCCTATAGTACTATACAAGAAAAGAAGTTATGGACAAACAATATAATTTTTGCAGGATACAATGGAAGTGGGGTGAAGTACTCTCGACTCAGTCGCCGTTCTCCGTCTTAACTCCTACTTATTATCCTACCTGCCTTCAAATTATAGGAATCTTCTCAACCAATGCAAAACCCTTATACTAGTCCACTCAGTATTTATCCGAAAATTTGACCTATCGAACTGCCTTTTATTCTTCAGCTCTGCATTATCTCAATTAACTTGCTCCCTCTATTTACTCATTAGAATTTGCAAACCTCTCATTCTTAATCTTTCCGAAATTTTATTCTCGTCTTAACTGAATGATGGAGTATTGAAGTCAATGAAAACTTTGTAAAAGTTCAATTCTCATTATAAAACCCAACTTTTATCAAAATCTCCTCTCCAAAAATAAATACTCTCCTTTCTATGACATTTCCTGTCTTCTTATCGACGTGTTTCGTAGTATAACTCTCACTTGTGGACAATATTAAACAATTCCTTTTGAAATTTTCATAGATGAAACAAAAAAAAATGTAACTTTGGGGGAAATAAACTTACACATCACAGTACAGTTGCGTGTGAGAGGACTGCCGAAAAGAATCTGTGGAAGTTCTGTTTATACTGTGAGAGACTTTCTCCTACTATTTCTTACAGATTGACTCCGCTTATACAAAGGCCTCATTTGCCCATGTATGGATAGTACGTGCCTCTCATATCTGGGGAGGTAGGTAAGAAGGCTCTAGTTTCACCCGGCTTTGGACAAGGTCGAGTCCAAAAAAAAAAAAAAGGCTTATTTAAACTGTTTCTGTACTTTCCAGTTCACCTTACCCTCTATCTTTGCGAGCGCGATGTTGGGCCTTTATTTCTCTAATACTGATACGGTACACAAGCAGCGTTAAGGTCAATCAAGCGTCGATTGAACTTATTCACTCGCGTACCACCACCTTTACGACGCCTTCGTAGCACAATAGGTGATGTAATCATGCGGCACAGGAGAATATTGTGTTGACAGATTCGGTAACTCCAGGCTAGTTGCTAAACTTGTGGTTGCTTCCTTCTTTTCCCACACCTGCTGTTTTGTGAAATTCTCTTCCATCTTCTGTATTCCTACTGAATTTAATCTCCTCACTTTAAAGCCCTGCGTCTGTGCTCATATGCGTTAATATGCGCTAAGAAGGTGAACTTTAAGTGAAGACAGTTACTACACCCCGGCTTCCGTTGAAAGATAGGCTCTTGCCCATGCAACGTACATGGTGGTGAAATCGATAAAAAAAAAAATCCATCTTTACACCAGGAGGCAGATCTGTGGCAAATGAACTGAATCTCCTATTCCCCCCAATTCCAAAACATCATTTCAGATTATCCCAGAAAATCGTACTCTTTCAACATTACTCTCAGATGGATCATATGTCGCAACCACAAAATTTTTGACCTTTTCAAAACTTAAATTTAATCTTTAGACTTCTAGTACTCAGCACACACCAAAACCTCTAAACCAAATAGCTTCTTCTACCACAAAGCTATCAACTCTATCAGAACTGCAAATCCTTACTATCTCTGTCCTTTCGTCATTGTCCTTTTCCACAGCAACACAAACACACATTCACACCAACATATACAATCGTTTCCTTTCATCTGTTGTTTCATCACAGCGAGCAAATCAAATTTGCCCTTCTTAAATACATCCATCACCTTCTCTCCTCACTCTGCTCAAACATTTATTCCTCGACATTTCATATAGCGTTCAGCGGGTGACCGTGGACCACTTTAGGAATTATAACTTGAATCTCCCGACTCTTACCCTAATGCCAAACTTATTTGGAACATTTTTTTTTTATTGTTAAAAGAAATCGCAGCGAGCGGCTTATAGTCGTGGCATAAGCAGCACAAAAAATAATAATGTATTCTAAATAATAAAAGTTTAATAAAGTTTTAAACGTGAATACTATTGATCGTGGAAGGAGTGAGGGCTGAAGGCGGACCACCATTGAGGGGTGACTCGGAACATCTGTTTAAATTTCGTCTTGTCTTTATATTTTTGTTTATAATTTTCAATTGTATATTTAATTTTTTACTATAAATATAAAATTATTATTGGCATATTAAAAATTCGTAATATTAGTGAAATAAAGAACAATGGGTCAAATATATGATCCAAATAAAATACGAGATAAAAATAATTGTTGACGTGCGCGGTTCAGTCCTCTCTCTGGCCTCGATAAAATCTCTTGGTAACACTTGTATATATATAACTCTTTTTGCCTTTTTTATAAAGAATCTCTTAACATTTTTTCTAAGAAAATTTTCTCTCAATCTACTCAGTGATATATACTATTTCTATACAATTTAAGATTAAGTATAGATTTATTTTTGATGTCGTAATATAATACGCTAAAATACTGGAAAAAATATCAAATTTGGTGGTCCAGAGCCAGCCCACCCCCATAATTAATAGCAATGCTAATAAAGACATAGAAAATAACAAGGAAAACACCAAGTGGGGTATAGACCCCGTATTTTTTTTATAATCAAAGACTAATACCCTACGTTCAAAACATAATTTGTCTTATGTCAACATACTTGAACACAAACATCGAGATATGTGTACTCACCTGAATAATTAATTAAATAAAAAAATCCGATTACCACAATTTATATATCCATTTTTTTAAAGAAGTTAAAAAATTCTATACATTTTTTAAATTATATGTGAATAATGTTCTATTACTATTTGTATAGGAAAATATTAATTTGTACCCTTAATTCTAAACATTTTTTTAAATTAAATATATATTACACAATTATCTGCTCCTACCCTTTGTAGATTCAGAAATATGATCTAAATAAATGATATGCAACCCGTCCAATTTAGTGCGTGGCAGTATTAAGATGATGAGGTTGGCGAATATTTTATATTTTTTTTTTATATATTATTATTTTGTTGACATTTTTATTTAGAGTGGACCTAATCACCCCTCTAAAAGAGAGGCGCGCCCGGTCACCCCGCCCGACGCTACAGACTCTATATGGGCTACGTAACTTGCATATCAATGAATTTTCGTATCCGTAAAAGGATAAGAAAGGCGCGTTACTAAGCGATCACGATAACTTTACTTCTCTCGAGGTCTATTGCTAAATTAGCATTTCACTGAGCAATAAAGATAAGTGTAGTATGGAGCAGTACCAAATATATACCAAACTACTCACCTGTCCCTTATGCTCTGCTCTCTACGACACGGCTATGCACTACTCGATGTCGTTATTACTTCTTACGGAATTATTTTCTCACTCTAACTACAGCTTCTATGGTATTATAAAGTGGATAAAGGCGATAATTGAGATGTATACTATAAGTAATGTTTCGATAATCTAGAATGAGGGTGTACTGTGTGACTTCTAAGTTTATATCTCGTTTCATACTATTAATTTACTCAATTACTTCACTCTCTTGATCTTTGCTTCATCTGAATCGTGCGTTACTTATGCAGTTGTTGTACGATTCTTACTTTTACGCTACATAACTCATTGGAAAGTACTAGACTGATAATATAACACAATTTAGATAGAAAAATTGGAGGGTACACCTCAAAATTATCATCATAATATACAGAATAACTTCAATTAATTTACAATATAATAAGCTGATGAAGATAATTTAATGAATAGAGTTCATGTTTTGTATGTAAAGACTCCCTCCAAAAAAAAAAAAAAGTTAACTACTTTACCTTTGATTCTAGTCTAAAGCCAAGATGCTGTATTTGCTTAACTGGAGCTGCTAGAAGATTAAAGGCCCTTTCGTAACACCAATCTTCTAGAACCTTTAAAGGCAAAAAATTTTGGTTTTTTTTTGTTATTATAATTACTATAATAACTATTATTTATATTCAGTAAAATATATTCAAGTCTTTTTCAGGGTATTTTTAGCATTAAAGATGATACTCAGAGAAATAACAATATGTGGTTAAAGAGGAACTGGTATATACATTAATCATATCAAAAAATAGTAAAGTAGAGTGTGATTGTGCTTAATAAAGTGGTTATTAGGTGAACTTTCTTTTAAGTTGATTGCATGTTCTGAGGATACTGCCTGCTTGAAGAGAGTTATTTATTTGAGTGTTATTAGTTGACAAGACAAAGTTTTCTGAAGGGATTGTATAAGCTGAAGGAAGGGCATTAAGAGAAAGAGTTGCTTTGGAGTGTGGATGAATTTCCGTAGTAGAAGGGGTCTTGAGATTCCATGTTATATCCAAGTCTATAGGAAAGTTGTGAGAGAGTGAGATATTATCTAAGCATAACGATGGAATAGGGTGTTTAATTTTAGAGGGAGGCAGTGGGAGAGGAATAGAAGGGCCTACGGAAGCTTTGTTTTTGAAGTAATTGAGTTGGAAATTATATCTTTGTCATTATGAGAAATGAGATGAGAGGTATGTTGTTGTGGTCGAGGAGATGGAAGTGTGAGAGATGAGAGGTTTTTGTGTGAGGAATGTGAATGAGTAAGATGAGTTAGTAATTGGTGAAATTTAGGTGTATTATTTATGTCAACGACCAACATAAAATATTTGAGATCGAGAGAGAGAGATCGGAGCAGAAAGAAATCTGATTGAAAAGAGCAGAGTGAATCGTGAACTATCATAAAATCTCTGGGAAATGTGATGTTGCAATGTGTTTTTTTAAATCGATATGCCTAGTTGAGGAAAGATGGAGCCTGTAATTGATTTAAGTTGAATGTTACGTTTGTGTCGTGGTATTTGGGTGTTGAGAGTATTTTGGAGGGTGTGAAAGAGTGAGAGTTTACATAGCGAGCCACTGAATCCGGTGTCTAAGATAAATAATTTATGTTGAACATTGCTATCGTTGAAAGCAACGAGAGGATCCATGAAATACGTTGGACCCGCTGTGTTGTTAGGTTGAGATGTTTTGGGAGATTGGGTGCTAAGATAGGGGAAGTTTGTATTAAATGTGAGGAAAGAGAGATTTCATTCCTGATTGTTACGTGCC
>JABUQX010082217.1:32500-35000 GCA_015478945.1 Trachelipus rathkii | reverse complement strand
GTTTGATCAAAGAGTTTACCTGAAATAAAATGTTAAACAGCAGTGGTACCGTTGGAAGAAATAAGTGGAGGAAAGGGGAAGAATCTATGTTGAGGTTGCAATTTTTATCCAAGTGCCAGGGATAGAACGTAGAAGAAAACAAGATTTTAGCATTTTCTTAAGAGAAAAATATTATTTAGTGTAACCGCAAATAGACTGCACAATTTTGAAATGACTTATAAATAGCTTAAGGTTCTAGAGGTGGAAAGTGTCAGAAATATCTCAAATTAGCATTCCTGCGACGGATAGAACTAGAACAAGTAGAATTAATCTAAGGGTTATGAATTTTAGTAGACGGGAAATAAAATATGATGTGCATCCTCATGTCAGAGAATTAGACCCCAATGTAAACCTTCGGCCGTAGGATTAGTCATTCAAAGGTAAATCGAAAAAGGTTTTCACATTTTCTAAAGAGAAAAGGGCTCTTAGTGTCACAGAGAACAGACTTTGCACGACTCCTGGTTGAAATAAAAGAAAATGTAAATATCTGAGCTTGAAGATTACAGTAATACCTAATGGCAGCGTCCCTTGGAAGATTAGCAAGAGAAAATATATATTTAAATCAATATTTATGAGCTATACTTGAAGAAAAAGAGAAGCTAATGTATGCTGCCTCTATGATTATGAGAATCACTTAGGTTATACCTCTGTGTACACCAAAGAAGGAAGACATTCCGCAAAACCAATAATTTTTCCGCAATGAAAATCAAATCCGATCGGTTTGCAGCACCGAAGTGCCAAAAAAGCTTCCTTGCTCTAGGCGGAGGATTTTCTTGCGCCGCTATTGCAAAAGTGCTCGTACTGAAGTGCCAAAAGTGCTAAAAAAGTTTCCTTGCTGTAGGCGGAGGATTTTCTTGCGGAAGACTTGAAGAGGGACCAGGATATAAATACAAGAAGATTGATCGGTGGAACTCAGAGGCGGAAGGAGGTAAACAGTAAAATGGAAAGGATAAAAAGTTTTAAAAAGGTATATTTTATTTTGTTAAATTTATCTCCGAGACGATCAGGGATACGGGTAGGAAGCTGCATTATCTAATCAAAGTCGTTCTGGATAGAGAAATGGAGGTTAAATACACCAGGGGTATGTTGGGAACTACAAGAAAGCTATTTGAGATATTGTCGTTAATGAGCATTGAAATCACCAAAAATGATAATTTAGAAAAAGATGAAGACGAGAAAATGAGTTAGATAGATAGATAGATAGATAGATAGATAGATAGATAGATAGATAGATAGATAGATAGATAGATAGATAGATAGATAGATAGAGAGAGAGAGAGAGAGAGAGAGAGAGAGAGAGAGAGAGAGAGAGAGAGAGAGAGAGAGAGAGAGAGAGAGAGAGAAAGAGAGAGAGAGAGAGAGAGAGAGATAGAAAGATAGAGAGAGAGAGAGAGAGAGAGAGAGAGAGAGAGAGAGAGAGAGAGAGAGAGAGAGAGAGAGAGAGAGAGAGAGAGAGAGAGAAAGGTGCGAGAGAGAGAGAGAGAGAGAGAGAGAGAGAGAGAGAGAGAGAGAGAGAGAGAGAGAAAACGTGCTTTAGTTTGGAGATTAATAAAGAATACAATGAATGTAGTCGAAGATTGGCAAATGCTCCTAAGCAAAAGAGTGGAATTTTCGGAAGACTCCTCCAAATTATAAACACCGAAACAATCAACGTCATTGCGCACATTTCTTGCAACATCAACTTTTGGCTGAGAATTGAGGATAGAGGCAGTAAGTGGGAGGATGTACTGTTTGCCGCTGGAACGTCCAAGCCCCCGAGTTTCGGTCAAGAGCAAGAGATGAACCCTGGAGGAAACGATGTGGTGTTTAACGTTAATATCGCAAAAGGAGAAGTAGTTAAGGAAAAGTTAAACCATACATCAGTGCACTTAAAGAGGTGAAATATTGGAGGCGCGAACTCTATTACCAGAGACCTCCAACTAACAAGTGATGATTGGAAAGGAGTGTCGGAGAGACTTTGTTTGGATTTTGCCCTTTTAGGAATCTCCGAGGCAGTGTAATATTACACCATTTCATTAGAGTCGATAAAAATTATTTGAGTTTGTGGGTGTGTACAGGTCTGTGTGGGGATATGTGAAGAGGGATGTAGGGGGTAGTGTCCGATGACCTTGTCAGAGAGCATTCCAATATATTTTTGAAAGTACGCTAGTCAACCTTTTTTTAAAGGGGAGTGAGAAAGATGCACCATTGGGCAACGGACCCCAGGGGAATGTTTCAGCCTAATCTAACACTCCGCGTAGTATGCCCAATAAGGGTGCTTGCGTCAATTCGGAAGGCACCTACGTACTCCACAAATATATATATATATATATATATATATATATATATATATATATATATATATATATATATATATATATATATATATATATATATATATATATATATATATATATATATATATATATATGTATGTGTGTGTAGAAGTGATTGCAGCGCGCGCAAGCACCGGCGTATGGGC
>JABUQX010082217.1:0-27500 GCA_015478945.1 Trachelipus rathkii | reverse complement strand
CTATATTCTTAAGTCCATATGTCTCCCGTTGAAGGTCACAAGCGTTATTCTCTCTCACACTCTGTTAACAGAGTTTGGAACACCCTTCCTTCCCCTATTTTCAAAATTATCTGTTTTTCCAGCATTTTTAAAATCTTGTCCAAAATCAATTATTTGTAATTTCAAGTGGGAGTCTCTTGCTAGGCCATGGTTTTATATAATATAAATAGTCTCTCTCTCTCTCTCTCTCTCTCTCTCTCTCTCTCTCTCTCTCTCTCTCTCTACTCCTTCTCTTCTATATATATATATATATATATAGAGAAAGAGAGAGATATATAGTATATATAATATATATATATTGGGTTATATATATATATCTCTCTCTATATATATATATATATATATATATATATATATTATTTTCAGAATGACGAATGCTCCATTTTCTGTAGCAATTTTTCTTGTCTTCGTATTGCCTCATCACCTGTCCTTCAAGAAAAGACAATGATTTTAAATTCGTTTGAGAAAGAGGATACAAAATCTCGACAAGGAAAGGGTTTTTTCCATTAAGACAAATAATTTTTAGATTCCTTTAGCAGAAAACTCATTGAAAAATAATAGATTTTCAGACGTTGATTTTTCAAAAAATTTATTTTCAAAGCCTTTTCTTAAAATATTTTAAATTAACCAATTTTGTGGTGGATCCAACGCCAAATGCTATTTGCAAACTTAAATGTCAATATTCCAAAAATTGGTGATGCGTACGCCAGTATTGCTGAAAGTTTGAATACCATAAGAACTTCTTGGAAGTTTGAATTTACTGAAAGAAATACGATGAAAATTATAGAAGCTCTAGAAATGATTGCAAGCAATTGAAAGGGTTGTTACTAGAAAAAAACAACTAAATATTAATCTTTGGAAACCTTGATGAAAAAAACTGTGAAAAGGCGCCGTTTTGAATACATTTTTCTTATTTATTTATAGTATATATTACATTTCTGCTACAATAGAGCTGTTGTTGCCCTTGTTCAAAGAATAAAAAATATGAAAAATAAAAATTAAATCTTTGTAAGCCTTATTGATAAAATCTTTTTGGAAAGACGCCATTTTGGAAACATCATCTTTTAAAATATATGCAAATTTTTATTGAGGTGCTTCATTTTATGTAATCAATTTATGCTTTTATCTTAAACACCGTTTCCGTACATTAGAGCGTCGTCCGGAGTTTCAGAAAATATATATATATATATATATATATATATATATATATATATATATATATATATATATATATATATATATATATATATATATATATATATATATTGCGTGTGTGCGTGCGTGTGCGTGTGCGTGTAGTGTGTGTGCGTGCGTGTGCGTGCGTGTGTGCGTGTGCGTGTGTGTTCTTTGGCATCTGTATGATATGTTTCTTTGCTTAGTTTTCAGTGAACAATGGGTGTAAATTTATTAATTAGCTGTAGTTTGAAACGATGGACTGTGATACAACTGTGATACAATCTTATTATCAGCTTATCAAAAACATCTGGTTATTATAAAATATTTAAAGGTCGTCGAGTCGTTTTGTTAATAAATTAGAAATGTGATACTTATTAATAGCAATATAGCATATATATATATATATATATAGATATAATTTGAATATTATATATATAAATAGTTAATATATATATATATATATATATATATATATATATATATATATATATATATATATATATATATATATATATGGCTGATACTTTTTAGGGTATTGTTTAAATTAAGTTAAATTTGGAATAATAACATTGAATTAAACATAGATTTGTGTAGACGAGACTATAACAGTGGAATAAGCCGAGCAAGATTTTAAGCTGGCACCAATCTGTCGACTAGGAATCAGTGTGAATAAATGCGTACGTAATGCATACGGGTGACTTAAAAAAAAAACGGGCCCACTCGTACTTTTGTGATATCTCCCACAATCATTCACTAATCACCCTTATTTTGCAGGATATGGCAGAAGCAACGTTTGTAAACACAACTATACCTCAATTGAAGCTCGAGCAAGGAATATACTGCGTCAAACATTTCTACAAGACAAGCTCGTTCAAGAAAATGCAGGAGACTTTAATGCAGTTCGAATGTGAGAAAGCCCCCCTCCAAAAGCAGAATTCAGAACTGGGTGGACCACTTTGAGAAGTAGGGTATAAGATCGTGGAGAACCTCAAAGCACCAAGTGTAAACCGTCCAAGCCACTCAGGACGTCCCAGGAAGCGTACAGCCGAGTTGGTCGATAGTGTGAGAGAGTCAGTTCAGCAAAGTCCGAGACGATCTGTGCGCAAGCTAAGTCAGTCCCTCGGTATATCCCGTGAGACTTGCAGGAGAGTACTAGTAAACGATATAATGGCTTACCCAAACAGAATACAGAAGAAGCAGACCCTTACAGCCTTAGACAAACAGAAGAGAAAGGCTATATATGGCAGTCATATTACTGGAGAAGATCCAGGAGACTCTAGATTTCCTTAGCTTCCTTTGGACCTCAGATATAGCTCACTTCCATCTTGAAGTAAAGGTGAACTCAAAGACAAATGTCCTCTGGGGGACCTCCAAACCCAATGAAGTAGCCACCAACCCCTACACTTCTCTAAGTGCAGAGTATGTGCTGCAGTCATCATCGGACCATTCTTCTTCGAGAAATCTGGCTCGACAGCTTCTGTCACCAAAGAAAGATATGCTGAGGTTCTCAGAACCTTCAAGAGTAAGCAACATACCCTCTATTCGTCGCTTATGAAAAAATTCTGGTTCTACTTATTGGAGGAATTTATCACACCTCAAACCTGTCCCAAGATTGGTTGAAAGAGAACTTTGGAGGCCCCGTGATCACTCTCTAGACTGATTTTTGAGTGGGTACCTCATAGCTCAGACCATAGCCCCCAAATTTTTTTCCATTGGGGCTATATCAATAACCAGGTGTACGCAGGTAGACCCAGAACCATCACTGAACACTGAAACCAAGGAAACCATCAGGGAGGGGATAGGAACCATTCCTCAGACTGTTTGTAAGGACGTTTTGGACAACTTTGTTCTGCTCTTCAAGAAATGCACCGAGCTAAATGAAGGTTATCTCGAATACATGCTCTAGAATGAAGAAGAAAAGGCCAAAGACTATCATGTTTTAACATAATGATCTAAACACAATAAACTAGTTATAACTGAAGTTTTATTTAATTTCGACAAAAAATTAAGAAATGAAACCTTTCGAATGTTGGGGATCGTTTTTTTTGAGTCAACCTGTATTATATACTGTACATATCCTCCTGTAAACATTTCTACCTTGTCGTGGAGATGGTAATCAAACTCCTTTTATAAATTGTATATTTGAAAGTATGTTCGCGCTTCGTATGTATCGACGAATTAACCCGTCAAAAAAATTTTCTGTCGACGATTTTTCCTGTCGGCGATTTTACCTATCCATGATTTTTCCTGTTGTAGACGATTATAACTGTCCATGATTTCTCCTGTCCATGATTTCTCCTGTCAATGATTGAGATAGTTCCCCTTGTATGTTTTCATTTTTTTTTTGTTCAGTAAACTTCCTAAATTTTATTTTGAATTTTACTTTCTTCTGATCCAATTTCTTACATATTTCTCTTATATACCTGTTAGTATTATAATTTTCATTATTATTATTATTATTATTATTATTATTATTATTATTATTATTATTATTATTATTATTATTATTATTATTATTATTATTATTATTATTATTATTATATTATTATTATATTATTATTATTATTATTATTATTATTATTATTATTATTATTATTAACTCTTTTTGACGATTTCAATTACTTACTAACTAAAGATGTCAGTAATATTTAGTAAATTTGAAAAAATTTAAAAATCACTGAAAAAAAAATGAAATAGATGATAGTCTCCAAATTTCCTATTTATAACATTTGTCTATGGGGTCCTTATAGATAATAAGGACTCTAGCCGATTTTCATGAAACTTTTAGGAAATGTTTTAAATGGGTTGTAAAGATAGAAAAACGTTAAAAAAAAATAATAATAAAAAAAATAGCTCGAAAAATGATTTTTCAAATTTCATATTTACAACACTCACGGGTCTGGGATTCGGGGGCTTCGCTTCCAACAATTAAGTGAGTCATACTTTTGTATCGTAGGTTATGATGATTTTTACCTTTTTTTTTTTTTAAATTTAGATGTTTCTAGCAAAAACATACTGAAATTAGTTTTAGAAAATGGATATAAAAGGTAGCAAGTTCCTTAATTGTCGGGAAAATTAGTTCTAGGTCTTATTTTAAATGAAAAGCTGTGGCATTTCACACCTAAAATATTGGCTTGCCCTAATATTTATTAAGATGGAATATTCTCTCTCTCTCTCTCTCTCTCTCTCTCTCTCTCTCTCTCTCTCTCTCTCTCTCTCTCTCTCTCTCTCTCTCTCAGTTCAAAATTTAAACAAAATTAAAATATCGTAAGAAATTCTATTTTTAATAAGAAATAAAGCATATATATTTTTTTTTATTAGAAAAGTGTTTTTAAAATTTATTTTTAAGAACTTTGGTGTTGTTAAATTGACCAATATTCGTATTTAATAATAAGAAGGAATAATATTTTTTCCCCCCGAGAGGTCAGGAAAAGTGGGTCAAACATTTTGCCTGTTCGTGTGTTATTAATAACAAACGTGAGTGGTGCAGCTTTTACCCTTACATCATGTGCACAAGTGTCGCGGTGTACAACTTTAAATAATTAACTGAGTGAACGCGACTCACTTACACCCATTCTCCGATAATTAAACATAAGTTATCATACGTAATGGGGTATGTAAATTAATTGATCGGTGAAATGGAATACAGAATGAATAATCGATGTAATTAAAATATAACGACAATGATATTCCAACAATAAGTTTAAGAATTTAAATAAACACAATAATAATAATAATAATAATGATGATGATAATAATAATCATAATAATAATAATAAATATATAATATACATAATAAAATAATAAGTTTAATAATAATTAATAATAATAATGAATAAAATTCAATAATAATATAAATAATTAATAATAATGATACATAATAATAATACATAATATAAAATAATAATGATGTTGATGATGGAATATAGATATATATTATATTATATAATATATATTAAGATATATTATAAGTATAATATATTATATATATATAATATATATAAGTATATATATAGTAGTAAATATATATCCTGATAAAAACAAATTCTGAAGTACTCTATTATGTACTGTTTACGAATATAATAACTATATTTGAATCTGATCAACATTTATGGAAAAAATACATCTATGTCCGTCGAGTACAGGATAATATGAGATACTGAATTGAAACTATAATAATAAAAATTTGTACAAAAAAAATTGTGTCAAGCCAACTATTTGAATTTTTTATTTTTTTTTATTATGATTTTTCTTTCTATGTGAGTTAGTTTTTTTTTGTTTCATTACAGCTCATTTAGAATGATGGTTGTGATTTTTTAGTCGGAAAATCGTTGTTGCCGGGGTTCTGCCCGATAATAATAATGAATAATAATTAATAATTAATATAATAATTAATAATAATAATAATAATATAATAATAATAATAATAATAATAATAATAATAATAATAATAAAATAATAATAATAAATAAATAATAATAATAATAATAATAATAATAAATAAATAATAATAATTAATGATAAATATATATATATATATTATAGTATATAGTATATATATATATATATAGTACTATTAATATATATTATAATATTATATATATAGTATATATAAGTAGAGTAAGTAGTAGTATTATATATATATATTACTATATATAATTAATATTATATATAAATATATTATAGTTATATATATATATATATATTTATTATAATATATATATAATGATATATATATTTATATATAGTATATATAGTATTATTATATATATTATATATAGTATATAGTATAATATATATAATATGATATACTATATATTATATATATATATATATATATCAGTGGAACAAAGAACTATTCTAATTAGTGAGTGATATTTTTTTTATTTGTATTGGAAAATTATGGTCAATTTGGTTTAGATTTCCAGTAAAAAATTATATAGTTATATATAGTATATATAATATATAATAATGATAATATATATATATAATATATATATACATATCATATATATATTATATATATATATATAGTATATTATATATATAATATATACTTATATATAGTATAATTATATACGTTTATATATATATATATATAGTATATGTATATTATAATATATTATATAAATATATATATATATATATAATAGGTATATATATATTTATATATATATATATATGATAATATATATTATATATATATCATATATGTAATTATTATATGATATATATATTATTAAATATATAATAAGTTATATAATACTTATATTATATATATATAGTATTATATATTAATATATATATTATTATTATATATAAATATTTATATATATATACTTACTATATTATATATATTATAATAAATATATAATATTATATATAATTTATATATATATATAATATTATATATATATATATATATATAATATCTTATATATATTATATACTGATATATATAGTATAATATATTATATATATATATGTATATCATATATATATTTATATGATATATTAATATAATAGTTATATTTATATTATTATATATATGTATAATCGATATATATATATATATATATTAATATATTTATATTATATATATATAATATATATATATATAATATATATATTAGTATATATATATATATATATATATATAGTATATATATATATATGTATATGTATATATAGTATATATAATATTCAATAATATATAGTATATATATATGTAGTACTGCCACTTATTACTATTGTCAACATAATTTGTTAATAATAGACAAGACTGCTCCAGCTAGCCGGAGCAAAATTTTTAGGCCGGATTAAAAAGATGAAAAATATTAATATTAAAACTCTTCTTGAATCACTGGGGGTGCAATTAAAGTCCATCAGGCATATGTCAGTAGATTACAGAGTCAGAAAGAATTAGACAGAGAATAAGCATTACCTCTCCAGAAATCTCCTCCAAACTTAGAAACCTCCGGCCAAGAGCGGGAAATTTCACGGAAAGGCTACGGCTCGGCTGCGAAGCAGTATCTCACAGAAGGAACTTTTATTACTTTTACTAAACTTATTTCATATTTTACTTAGTTTCAATAAAACATCATTTACAAATATTGGATTCTAATATTACCATCCTCTATGATAGGGTGCCTTGCTATAAAATAAGCTCATCCAACTTAGCCAAGAACTTTCGCCTAGTATAATTTGGGTGGAACCCGGAGAAGAACACCCGAACTTCGATCACGCCTTTTGTAAGTACAAATCAAGAGAGAAAAAAAAAAACCTCAATAGATACTAAACAATTCTCAATCAGACACCCTAGAAGAGTGACCTCAAGAAAATGACTTCGATAAGAACTTCAATTCTCATTTTTAATTAATTTTGGATTATGGTCTTCATCTTTGTACAACTATCACAGTTCCGAGGATTCATCGCTAGACATAGCAATTCCTTTTCGGCTATGATTTCTTTCATCATTCATAGTTTGATTCATGGGCCAGGAACTCCATTTTTGAGATTCCACTACTACTAACTTGAGTTCCTTTTCGATATTCTAAATGTTCTGTGACCGCTCCTTTTTATGTATGAAGAAAGTTTTCTCAAATAAAAGACCTAAATTTCAAGCAATTCGCCTCTACATATGTAACTTCGTCCTTTCACGGTATGGATTCTTCTTTCATCATTTTAAGTGTGGATTATGGCAGAAACTCGTTTTGGATTCCACTACGAACTTTGATTCTTTTCGAATTCGTAAATGGTTCTGCTGTGGATCCGCTCCCTTTTATGATATGAAGAAAGTTTTTCTAATAAAGGACCTAAATCAAGCAACTTTCGTCTCTATCAGAGTCAAGCCAATGTTTTCTCGTACTCAGCTTTGAAAACTATTTACGCTGCGGCTGTAATCAAATCGGATGATACATTAGAAACGCCTTACACTAAGACCTTCCCTGGATTCATACGGTGTCGATCGCATGTGGCCTATTTACATTACTTGTGGATTATAAGTTAATGTTTCATTCACCATAATTATGTAATAAACTATTCTTTATTTAAATGTTGGTATGTTTGTTTATATCTACACGATGATAACCAAATAATGCCTTATGTTTAATGCCCCTTTTATTTTGCTTGGTATATATACACATTATTGGTATTTTATGTGATTCAAATATTTGTTATATATGCTTTGGCTGTGTTTGGTTATATATATGTTGGGAGAGAGTACATATTTTCTGTATATTATTTTTTGCCTTCAAATGTTCATATGTGGCTACTTATGTCTTCGGACATAATAGATATGTTTGCATTTGAAAGTCCTTTAACTTTATAAACAGTTATTTATTCTTGATTAATTTTTATTAAATACTTTCTCCCTCCGTGTTTAGCGCAGGAAGTAATGTAGTTCTTTGATAATTTACTTGTAAAATAATTTTATTTTATACTGTTCGTACTTATGCTAAGATTTGCGCGAGCAGAATTTTAGAGAAGTTCAAAGTGAAAAATATCACTATAAACATCGTTCTTTCTGAGATAACCTGCGGTGAGTAGATAAAGTCCGAGTCAAGCATAGTCAGCGCAGATCACAGAGTCGAGAATAAATTAACAAAAGAATCAAGATACTCTCTCCAGAAATCCTCCAAACTTAAAACGCTCGCGGCCAAGAGCGGGAAATTCCGAAGGGCTACGGCTCCCTTGGCGAAGAGAATCTACAGAAGGAACTTATTACTCTTCATAACTATTTCAGATTTTACTTAGTGTTTGGTAACTAAAAACATCATATTCGAAATATGATTTCTAAGCATTACCATCCTCTATGGAGTAGGGTGGCATTGCCATAAAATACAGCCACCAACTTAGCAAGAGTTTTACCCTATATATACTATATATATATATAGTAATATATTTATATATAATATATAGTATTATATATTATATATATCATATATATATATAAATTATATATATAATATATTATTAAGATAGAGATATATATCATTATATAATATATATTTATAATATTAAAGAGTGGGGCACGATCCGTATACTCCGTTACAACGAAACTAGTTTTTGGGAGTAACGGAAGTGGAGTTAACGAACTCAGTAGTAGGAGAGCCATTCCGTTTCGTGGTTGCTTCATTTAGAGCCACAGCGTCCAGGGAACCTACGTGAGGCATTTTATTGATCCCATTATTTTACTCTGCCTTGACCTTTTATTGACCTATCACCTTTCTTGGCTGTGACCTTTGTTGGAGCCCAAATTTTTCAGCCTGACCTTACCTCTTTTGGCCTGACCTTTTGGCGCTATACCTTTTTTGGCTTGACCTGTTGTCTTCCAGGTCAGTTTTTGCCCGGTATTTTTGAGAACCCTAATTTTTTGAGAACCCTAATTTTTGAGAACCCTAATTTTTGAGAACACTAATTTTTGTGAGACCCTCAATTTTTGAGAACCCTAATTTTTTGAAACCCAAATTTTTTTGAGAACCCTAATTTTTGGCAAACCCTAATTTTTGGCAGACCCTAATTTTTTGGCACCTCTTCGAAGAAAGGGTGCGCCAAACGGTTGCTGTCAGCAACCGTTTGTTACGTATTACCCCCCTATTTATACTCCCCTAACTTTTTTTCGACCGTGGGCAATTTTTGCCCACGTAATTTTCTGATCTTCCTTAGCGGCTTAGCCCTTTTGAGTCGTGATCCTTGTTGACCTGATTCATTTCGACCAAGCCCTTTGGTGCTTCATGGCGGTCAATTTTGAGCCTACGGTAATTTAGGCTACCCTTTGGTTCTTCCATGGTGCGATTTTTGGCCCACCGCTAATTTTTTACACTCGTGGCTCCACCCTCACAATTGGCGTTGCCTAACTGTACCCTGTATGGACCTACCCAACTTTAAGCATTCTACCACACGGTTGGCGCCGGTGCGCACCACACACACACACACTTACAACTATACAGACATCACTATGACACTTACATTTGCCCATAGACACATTACATTTACAGCTTAACAACATACACACCCTTTCAGATTACCATGGGCTCAATTCTGCCCACGGTAATCTTTTGGGCTTCTTTTAGGGGCTTAGCCCTTTTTTGATGTCATAACCTTGTTTGACCATGATTATTTTGTCCTTAACCTTGCCCATATAGCCATCGGTCAAAGATTGTGACCCACGCTAACTTTGATTGCTTTGATGTGTTCGCCGAATCAATCGTAAGAAGTATCTTAGTGATGTTCTATTACGTGTTCTATGAGTATCGTAGATGAGTGCCAAGGGATGCAAGTGATGCCATAGTGTAGTTGCCAATGGAGTGCCAACGTGAGTGCAATGAGTGCCAAGTGAGTGCGACATAGTGAGTGAGTATCACATAGTGCCAACTGAGTGCCACTTTTTTTCAAAGCCTTTTCTAGCCTCCCCTGGCAGCTAAGAATACCCCTTAATATGGGTGTCATACCCTAGGTATGATATGGTAGTGAGGATTCGGATTGGCTGTATTCAAGTTCTAGGATGCTCGCTACCTATGAGTACGTCTTTTTTCTAACACTTATACACTTATACACTACGACCACTTATAAGCACTATGACACTTATAAGCACTTACACTTCCATGACACTTACATTAAAACCATGAACACTATACATCACCACCCACACACAGAACCAGCTTACACTCACACACTCATATATATATACCCAGCTTTTGATGCCTTCAACTTTGATGCCTCAACTTTGATGCCCCAGCATTAATGTTCAGGCAGTATGCCTCAACTGTTGAAGGTTTCCATCTTTGATGGACTCATCTTTTATTACGTCATCTTTGATGCATCATATTGATGAGTTCATCTTCTGATTGAATATCATCTTTGATGGCTTCATCTCTACCGCCATCATAGAAACAGAGTTAATTATTAATGTCTTCCCCGGTTGCATTAAGTGGACCACCAGGCGCGCGTGCCCTCCGCAAAGGCTCCATGCCCCGCACCCGCAGTGCGTAACCCGCGCGTTCGCACCCGCCGCTGAGGCGCCGGCAGGGCGCATATTTTCCGCGTAACCGGCCGTCCGCGGTGCGCCCGCGAGGCGCAATTTTTCCCGCGAACCCGCCGCCGGTGGCCGCCCGCAGGCGCAATTGATTCCGCATCCGCGCGAATGAAAATAATATATATATTACTATAAGTCATTCATTTTTTCATACTTAAAATTTCAAAGCATTTCTTTTCAAATATACTATGAGGCATTCATTTTTAATTCATACTTATAACATTTTTATTAAAAACAGATTTTGCGGAAAACTTAAAACACTGTTAACTCTATTAACAGACATCATTATTAACACATTATTATTTAAAAAACATTATTTTTCTACTTAATACTTTTTACTAATATTTTTAATTTAGTAAGATTTTGTTGAAAAATTGTATTGTAACAAGAAAAGAATTCACGAAGTGTCTGAATTATATAAACATTTTGCATGTTTACTACAATGTGTACGAAATTTTACTAACTTAACAATTACATACGCTAAATCAGTAAAGCCAGTAAATACATTAGAGGTGTACCTAACACCTAGGGGATTAAGTATGGCCTTGTTTACTGCCTTTACTGCTTAACTTTCTGACTTTACTGCTGTTAACTCATTGTTTTACTGCTGTATAACTCATGTTTTACCTGACTGTTAACTTTTCTGCTCTTACTGCTGTTAACTTTGCTGCTGTACTGTTTTAACTGTTCTGCTTTACGCTGTTTAACTCATCGAAATTATTAACATTTGTTTTCTTTTATATTTTTTATTTGTTTTTAATACTTGTTTATTTTATTTATTTCTATTCTTTATTTTTGTTTAATACTTTTTTATTTTTAAATTTGTAATTAAGAATTAAATAAAAAAAAAATCATTCAGAGTTGCTACTCACTTCAACAATTTTATTTTAAGGTGAGTTGTATTTAAAATTTTGATTAAAAACATGCTCATTTTATATGAGTTAAAGCAGAAAGCAGTAAAACAATAAGGTGTTATTACCAACACTTAGGTGAATTAGTATGCCTTGTTACTTGCTTTACTTTGCTTAACTTTTCTGCCTTTACTGCTTTAGACTCATAGTTTTTATGCTTGTAGACGTTCTTGCTTTACTGCTTTAGACTCAGTAAAACATGTTTTAACAGAAATGTTTTTCTTTATATATTTTTTTATTATTGTTTCAGATTACTTTTTTATTTATTATTTCCTATTTTATTTTGGTTTTAATACTTTTTTACTGTTTTAAATTTGTAATGTAGGATAAAAAAATTCAGCAGTGTCTGATATTAAAACATTTGTATTTAATAAATGATACAGAGAATTTTATTAAAAAAACATATACTTTACATCCTTAAAGCAGTAAAAGCAGTTGAAAAACAAGTAGAGATGTATTACTAACAGCCTAGGGGATTAGTCATTCTGTTTACTGGCTTTTACTGCTTTAACTTTCGTGCTTTACTGCTTTCAACTCAGCTTCTTACGCTTTAAGCTTTCTGTACTTGACTGCTCTGTAACTTTGCTGCTTTACCTGCCCTTTAACTTTCTGCTTTACTGCTATTAACTTTCTGGCTTACTGTTTTATACTCATATGTTTTGACTGCGTTAGGCTTCATGTATTATAACAGTTATGTTTTTTATTTATTTAATTACTGTTTATTTATTTTATTTTATTATTTTTATTGTATTTTTATTATTCTTTATTATTTTTTATATATCTTATTTTTATTTTTATTTTTTATACGTAATTAAACTATAATGTTTTTATTTTATTTTTTTTTTAATACCTTTTATGTATTTTTATTTTTTATTTGTTTATTATGTTCTTAGTAAATTTATTATTTTATTATTTTATTTTTATTTTCTTATTTTTATAGCATTTTTTGTTATTTACTTCAGCCTATTGTTATTATTATTTAGACACACAGCACACACCACACACCACACACACACACAGCATCACACACACACACACACACAACGCACACTTCACTATGACACTATACACACATTCACATGACTTTATACACACATCACTTGACAGCTTATTTATCACACATTCACTATGACACTTACATCTTTCCCATAGACCATTACATTTAACTTACGGACTCACACACATGATTTACGTTACGACACCGCAGATTTACTCACTCACACAGATTTACATACACTCAACACACACACACACACACAGATTTTACTTACACACACACAACACAGATTTACTACACTCACACACAGATTTACTTACAGCCTCACATAGATTTACTTACATTCACACAGATTTACTTACTCTCACGACCACAAAGATTTACTTACACTCCACACAGATATTACTTCACATCACACACAGAGGTTTACTTACACTCAACCAGATTACTTACACTCACACGACAGATTTACTTAACACACGCACACTACACTTTACACATATCTACGTATAACTTCATTTAAACATTTTTATGTTTAATTAAAAATATTATTTATTATTAATACAATTCAAATATGCCCATATTTTCAAGTTCTTTAAAACTTCTAAATAAATCAACTTTCATTAAATCAGACACTATATCTCTTCACTGGTGCTCAAGATTTAGTATTAACTTTAATACTGGTTATAATTTTATAACTGATCAAGTTTTAAAATGAATTTTACTAAGGCCGATCTAATATACTAGTACTACATGTCTCGCAATATCTTCCTCACGCTTAAAACCCAGTTGGCCTCCATTGCTAAGCATATAACTCCAATATCTGGCGAGAGCCCGCACACCCCGGATATCCGTCTCCTCCTAATGCTGCAACCCAATTAATAAAGCCATGGTGCACGTACCATCGTGACTTTACTGCTTATACGGGACCTCACTGTCGAATTAGATTACGACATGTAATAAGTAGTCATGTACTCCAGTTATTTACATTGTACTAGCAAATGAAAAATAGAATATTTGATCATATAAAATATAAGGTTCTTTCGTCTTGTAACTATGATCAAGCACTACTACTCGATATTTTATTAAATCAACATTTTAAAAATAATCATATTACTATAGTTTTATTAAAAATAACAATTATTTGCTCAATGTTATAAATAATATTATTATCTTGCATAAAATTCTAATAGCACATATTGCTTATCTTATATCTTCTGGTGCGCGTACTAATCAGTATATATACAAATACACCTATCATATATTCTAAATGCTTTTTCATTTAAATATAGAAATTGATATTCTCGGATTTTTTCTAATTTATATCTTCAATTTCGATTAGATATCAATTATTCTCAGTTTGAAGCGACATCGCAATCTGTTACCAAATCGATTCTTGATGAAATAGCCACAACAACCCGGCTAACAGTTCCATTGCTTTTCAGAAAATACCGATCTTTTAAAGCGCTCTCGTCGTGAAATAATAAATTTAGCAAAAATATATTCATAATCAACATTTATTAAGGTCCTTACGAATTGTGTGAATAAAAGATTCTCTTATTGCTTTTACAATACGGCGGGCCGATTTAGCCTCACATAATATTCTCTCGTATTCTAATATATAATATATCATTTCAAAAACACACTCATTGAAATCACAAGAAAACGTAGGATTGATTGACAAACATTATAATCAGTACGTTTAAGTGATCCCTTAAGTAAATTATTTTAGTGTATAATAATTTTAGGATAAACCTTTTCTGTATCCCGGCTATCTTATTAAGCCTATTAGGTACAAGAATATCATAGTACAAATGTCCTGTAGCAAGTATTAAGTAATATCAAAGATACGATAGATATATCATATGTTATTATTATATTTTAATATATAAATTAACTATTTAAATTATGAAAAACATGCTGGCTCGGTAAGATCCTTTAAGCAGTTTAAGAAGTGAATAATTAGTATATATATGATGTTTTACCCTGTCTTGTGAGTGGACGGGAGTATAAATTTACTACTGTATTATTCTCCTATTATTATGACGTGCGTATATTATGATATCTATATTGGTATTCAGAGATATTATTTATCGCTATTATGTTTATGAGTAGTATGAAAAGAAATTGGGTTTTTTATTATAATAGTAAACTTACTGAAATATACTTATGGTAGTAGTTTTCTTATACATTTAAATCAAAATTTATATATATGTTTATATACATATACTATATAATTTGTATATATAATATGATAGTTATATTATGAAGAAATTAAGATAAATTTAAAAATATAATATTTAATATATAAGTACTATATAATTTAAATTTATAAATAATCATATATATATACTATACTTAGAAAAGGTCATTCGAACAGAAACTAATAGGAGAAACTGTGGAGAGTTAGGAGGAAGATGCGATATATTTTGTATGGCAGGGAACTTAGTTATTCCAGAGTATAAAGCATCTGATTATGCACCTTAATCTCAAAAGTTATAGTTTAATGTATAAAACAATAAAATATTAAAAAATTGGCTATATAGTATATAATATTATGAGGGACGATATAAACGGGGGATAACAATGAGGGGGTGGGAGAGAAAATGTATTTGTGAGAAGTGGTTTAGAACGTGAAAGAACCTGGAGGGGTTTTAAACTGGGAAGTACATCTGCACTTGTTCAGTAACCATTTGCTCTTTGACGCTTATTTATATCTGGACAGTTTGCTTATTAAAAGTATATTAATGGTATAGGAGATAAATATGAGAGCACACGTTTTGGTTCTATATAATATACGGATGATGCTTATTAGGCGAGTATAGATAGCAGCAGGAGCTCAAGATCTGCATAAGAAGCTTATATGAATAAGTTGAAATGATATTGTACCTGATAGTCAAGTATGCGGTGACATGAAATAAAACTGAGATAGATAACGGATGATTATAAATGAAGTTGATTGTTTATAAGAAGGAGTAGAGGAAGAGATAGTATTGGAACATTAAGGAATAGATAACAAGGTTTAAGCTTAAACGAGAATAGTGTTTAATTAGTAGTTGGTGCAGTGGTATACTTTGTTAGGATTCAGGAAGGACTAATAGTATAGAGACTGAGTGAAAAGGCTAGATTTGAGGAGTATTATTACTCAGAAATATGTTGGATATGTTAATACCTTCCTGCTTCATATCTATAGGAGAAGGATAGATGACCAACCGAAGTTTTTAAAACATACTTAATAATCATATAAAACAATTCCATCGACTTTTGAATTATGATATGATTTATTAGTCCAGTACTACTAGTAGCAAAAAAAAAAAAAAAAAAAAATAAAAAAATAAAAATAAAAAAATAAATAAGAAAAAACTGCGGAGTATATGAGGGTAGATGTGCTATTATAATAATCATTCAGGGGCGTTTAAGATACGGTGTTTAGGAATGCGTTGTAGAGAGGATAATCAATTAATTACAGTATGCTTTGGACACTGTGAAAAAAGAAAAGGTAGGAAAGGGTAGTAGAGTATAGATCGGATGTTAGAGTATCAGATAGGAAGAGGTAACCAGATATGAGAAATAGAGATCTGTTGAAATCGGTTGCTGGAATAGAGGACCGCTAGAAGGTAGGATAATGTAATATCATTTATGCGCGGCAAGAGATATTGACGTCGGAAAATATCTTGACAGATGAATGTAACAGCATTAATGACTGTGCACCCAACTCCATACAGGAATATGTGATGTATTTAACACAGGAATATATTAATATATATGAACACTTTATTATCTACACATATAATTTTACTAACATACATATAGTTTTTAATTAGTTATATTTATATTTATATAAAATTTCTATCCATAACTCTTTGTCAGATTATCCAAATCTATTTATATATATACTAATATTACTCTCAGATAGAATATAGTTTCGTGTCTCAAGTAATACTTTCTCAAGTATATACAACATATATAACTGAGTTAATAAAATAGTTTCTAACCGCTTCTAAGTAATAGTCATATTAAGATATTATTTTATATTTCTTGGATGGCACTCTCGTACTCTATACCAATATCAGTTTCTGTGCCGGGTGAAGTGGTCTGGTTTTCGTGATAGACTTCTCATCCGAGTAAATCATATCTCCAACATCTGATCTTTTACAAAATGTTTTGTTCTCTGTCGTCTTCTCATTCCACTATATGGTAACTTCTGTGTCTCATCGCGGTTGTGATCGTCTCGCGGTCATCTGAATTAAACTCAGTAATGAATTATCGTAAATATCTAAGTTAGTTTTCTTAGAATGTCAGTAGTATCTAATGGTATATATATATTATATATATTATATTTAAGAACATTACTACAATTACTTCTGCTAATTAATGTGTATACACATATGTCTTCTTCAGCGGCATTAACATTCGCTTACGTACCTCTAATATATTATTATACTAAACATTAATATCATATCTCTGCTACTAGTAGCTCATTGTAAAATATGTATTATAGTGAATCCAAATGATCTGCACTATTCCACCATACTTTGTATGATGTCATATAGTAATTATTCTCTTCCATAATATTTATCTTTCTGACCAAAAATGAGGCAATCTATACATGAGCTTTTATTTGAATAGATACATGTTTTAGATATATAATAATAAATGTACTACTATATATATAGAAGATTATATAGGTTAGCGTATCTATGTACTTTAGTTGAAGGCACCTTTGTGTTAGAAATTAAACGTGTTATTTATTTACTATAGTTTATTACTATATTAGTAAGTATATTTATATATATATGTAGTACATATATATTTATATAATATATAATATACTCATATTATATTTATATATATATATATATATTATATTATATATATAATATATATATATATACTATATATATATATAGTATATATATAAAAGCTATTTATAAGTCCAACAGTTTTTCTTCAAGCTGAAATTCGGATATATTAATATAAAGTATACATGAGTGAAAGACCAGTCTGCCTACATTTTGAGTGTTATTACTATGCATAATGTCTCCAGTAGAGTAAAAAGTTCCTAAGCATTTTCGATGCGAGAAGAAATGCGCTTTGTGTATAAATACAGCCGTTTCGATCGATTCAAAGTATATAACAATGGAAAGCAAGGATATATTGAAATCAACCGAAATTTTAAGACTTGGACTTCGGCTGAGAATGTATATGGTTGGTGGTACACTTGTAGAAAGATAATTTCTAAATTACTCCATTGCGGGGTATTTTATCTTTTATTCTAACGAGAACTCCACACCCCTATACTATCTACAGGAGACATATCATATAGATTTCCCACTGGACAGAAATGTCTGTATTGATATATATGTTGACTTGAATATATACTATGTTATAATAGTGAATCAGATGATATACATTAGTTGAAATATTAGTAAGAACTTATTATAATGCTAAATATCTAGAGAATGATGCATACTACCGCATTATAAGAGCCTCAATAATATCGTAGTATTGAATTTAAATAATTAGTAGATTAGGATTCTAAAACAGCTGAATACTACCAATATAATTTTTGCATTATTCCAAATCCACAGCATAATATAGGTTCAGGGATATTTAGAAAAAAATACATAGTTTTTTTTTCATATCTAAGAAGCTGATACTAAATAGTACTTTCATCGTAATCCAAATCACATATACCTAGGATATATATAGTTGGACATATATAGTACTGGAAATATCACGGATGGATGTTACTCGCAACTAGCCATTCGCACACCTCTCCCTATTGAGCAAATGATAAACTTTGCACCTTTTATTCCCACATCCTCTTAACCATTTCTGAAAGATGCTCATAATACCTCCAGTGTGTACCGAGCGAAGAGAGTTTTAAATGATTTTTCCAATAATATTCATATATAAATAAAATTTAAAATTATAAAATGACCAACAATTTGCAATCCTCTTGGGCTAATTTTCTTATGTAGAGCTTCTTTATGTTTAACATTATACTGGAACTTCAACCCTCCCTTACCAATATCTTAAAATATCGTGTAAATCCTAAAAATAATAGAATGGCTAAAAATGCTCAGACGCGAGAAGAGAAAATATTGACCAAAGCTAGATTCAAACAAATATCGACATTGTAAAACAATATAAAAGAAGACAACTTCTCTCTACCTACGGATTCTTTGTAATTTAGGATGAACATCCCAACAGTACTTTAACACTTTTTGATAATCTCGTGCACCCACACCAGAGGCAACTTTTTAAATGAATGACAGCGATTAAATCAAAACGAAACAAAATAGACTGTACAAATTTTAGTTCACCGTATCATTCAATGAACTCTAAACTGATTATCTAACATTGCTCGCCCGCTTATCCTTGGATCATCCACTGCCTCGATAACAAAGGGGGTGAGATTCGATATTAAGATGCAACTTTTGACCCTCGGAGTGAGAACATCGTTAGAGACCAATAACACTGTAATCGCTCACTTCTTCTGCGGAGAGTGTGACTGGGTGCAAAAAAACCCGCGTCCAGCCTACCTCGACGTTAATGTTCAGATAGATCGCCTACAGTTCTCCAGATCTGTCGAATATTCGACTGCTACATAGACTCCGAGGCGAGCTAGGTGTGTCTAACTCTGATCTTCGTTCATCTCCCGCTTGTTTCAGCTGCAGAATCTGCGCTCAGCTGGCCGTATATAAGTGTCGGTCTATATACTCAGTATGGTAACGATATTATATACACCTGAAAGGTCCTTATTAAGGATAATATTAACTTGCATACAACAAAAAAAGTAAATATTAAGTGAAAATGTCATCATTAAAATCCATAAATCTAATTTGTAAACTTAACGCTTTGATGCTGTGTGCATTTTTGCCTCAACCGTCCCTCCCTTCGCGTAATAATTATAAGATTGGTAAAGTTGGTACATTTAACTATTGTTTATTTTAATAAATAATATCATCTAAAAATCTGATAATTGTTACCATTTTATAATATGATTTATATCACTTCATTTCACATATTAACAGTTAAACCTCCTTCTGACATGGTTTTGCTTCCTCTCACCCAGAGAAGTAACGTCCATTACAATTCTTGACTATTCTTACTAAATTTGTCTAACTCTAACTACTTGTTCATTTTATTACTTAATTTTAAGTGTTGGTCTATAGCGTTCACTTACTATAATGAGTAAAGTAATATGTTAATAAGTTATCCTCTATAAAGTATAATATAAGTCACTTATGAGTGTGAGTAAATATATAAATATAGTATGTTTAATAAACTTTAGTATAGTTAGAAGTAGTATATATTATATATATAGTTGTAGGGGGTACTCATTAATCTCCTAGCTGATTATTCTATTTAATTGCTATTAAGGTACCGTATTATAATATATTATGTTTTATTATAATAATACTTATTACATATAACATTTATAAAATTTCTCAGATAAAGGTTTTATTTCATTGTAAATCGCTTATGATTAAATAACAATAAAAATTGGATTAAATTCAATAATGATATATATAATAATAGACTTCTTTATTTAATAATTCAGCATATGAATATAGGAAAGAAAATAACCGTAATAATATAGCCTAGATTAAGGTAAAACATGTGTTAACACACACACACCTATATATATATATATATATATATGTATATATATATATATATATATATATATATATATATATATATATATATATATATATATATATATAAATGAGAATAAATATTTTTTTGCCGTCTGAAAAAAGAAATAATATTTAAAGTTCCCAAGATCAAAGTAAGAATTTATTTTTCATTAGTAAATATTTAATAAAAGTAAAGTAGTAAAACTCTTCTGTAAAAACGATTGTCTCTGTAGGCGAATTGCAGAGTCACAGCCTTTTCCATGCGGCGAAGTGGTGATCGAAATTCAGTCGCAGCCTTTGCCTTGGCAGAATTTATCGCTCTTGCCGGGGAGGATTTCTGAAGTATCTTAGTGAGGATTTTCTTTCTTCTGATTCTTAATAATTTGATCTGACCTTTATCTGACTGAAGAGTATCTCAAAATGACGGGTTTATATAGTATTTCACTTTGACTTATGCTAAAATTTTGCTTGCGCAAATCTTAGCATAAGTACGAACATAAATTAAATTTTTACAAAGTTATAATGGAGTGCTTACTTCCTGCGCTAAACACGGAGTGAGAAAGTATGTTATAATAATTATACAAGAAATAATAACTAAAATACATAAAATTAAAGTACTTTCAAATGCAAGCATATTTAATTATGTCCGAAGGCATAAGTAAACATACAAACATATGAAGGCAAAAATATACATGAAATTTGAAGAATATTCAAATACGAGCATAACTGGTTACATCCGAAGATCTAAACATATATACAAGTATTTGAATACATATAAATAAAATAATGTTATATATACAGAAAATAAAAGTGCATTTAAACACAAGCATATTTGGTTATATCCGTTAGATATAAACAAACATACAAACATTTAAATGCATAAAAGTACAAAAATGTTAATACATAATAATTATTGATATGAAACAATTGAATTATTCACGAGTTAAATAGGCCACATTGATCGAACCATTAAATCCAAGGAAAGGTCCAGTATAAGACGTTTCTAATGTATCCATGATTTGACCAATGCGCACGTAGTTTTCAAAGTTGTAGTTACGAGAGAAACATTGCTTGACATATGTAGAGACGAAGTTGCTTGAAATTTAGGTCCTTTATTTGAAAAATTTCTTCATACATAAAAGGGAGAGGTCACAGAGCCATTTAGAATTCGAAAAGGAATCAAAGTTCGTAGTGGAATTCAAAAATGAATTTCTGCCCATAATCCAAACTTAAAATGATGAAAGAAATCCATACCATAAAGGAAGTTACATATGTAGAGGCGAAGTTGCTTGAAATTTAAGTCTTTTATTTGAAAATTTCATACATAAAAGGGAGCGGTCACAGAGCCATTTAAGAATTCGAAAAGGAATCAAAAGTTCGTAGTGGAATTCAAAATGAGTTTCTGCCCATAATCAAACTTGAATGATGAAAGAAATCCATACCGAAAAGAAGTTTGCTATGTCTAACGATGAATCCTCGAACTGTGATATTTGTGAAAAGATGAAGACCATAATCCAAAATTAATTAAAAATGAAAATTGAAGTTCTTATCGATATCGTTTTCTTGAGTCATCTTCTAGGGGTGTTCTGATTGGGATTTTTAGTATTATTGCAGTTTTTTCTTTTTCTTCATTTTGTTTGTTTTTCAGAAGGCGTTGATTGAAGTTCTGGGTGGGTGTTCTTTCTCCGGGTTCACCAATTATATAGGAGCTATTACTTGCTAAAATGGTGAAAAACATTTAAAGAGCAGCACACCTATATAAGAGGATGGTAAATTATATATTTGAAATGAGGTATTTATTTAACATAGTAAATATAAAAGTAAAGTAGTCCTTCTGTTGGGAATACTAAGGCGAATTACCGTCATAGCCTTTTTCCAGTGCGGCGAAACGGTGATCGAAATTCAGTGCAGCCTTTACTTGGCAGAATTTATCGCTCTTGCCGGGAGGATTTCTGAAGAGAGTATCTTGAGTGAGATTTTCTTTCTTCTGATTCTTAATAATTTGATCTGACTGACTTTATCTGACTGAAGAGTATCTCAAAATGACGGGTTTATATAGTATTTCACTTTGACTTATGCTAAAATTTTGCTCGCACAAATCTTAGAATAAGTACAAAAATAAATAAAAATGTTTACAAAGTTATAATGGAGTGCTATATATATATATATATATATATATATATATATATATATATATATATATATATATATTTATATATATATATATATATATATATATATATATACTATATATATATATATATATATATATATATACTCTCTTTCTCATATATATATATATAGTCCAGCGATCTGGATTACCAAGATGTATGTATCTTGAAAACTATTAATGCTACAGTAAAACGGAATACATTGCTGGAATGCTGGTCCAAAGTTTGCATTGGAAATGTAAAAAAAAAAAAAAAAAAAAAATATATATATATATATATATATCTCAAAAAACAATAGCTACAGCGAAAAGGACATTTTTGGAATCCTCGTAAAATTTCACATAGGAAAATGTAAAAATATTGTTATTAATTATAGTAATATGATTAGAAGGCCTGTTGCTTGGGGCTGCGGGTCGGAAGGGTCGGAGTCGTGGAGTCGGTCGTGAGTCGTGCAATTTTCAGGAGTCGGAGTCCGGAGTCGAGTCGAAACTCTGTGCAAGAGGAGTCGGAGTCGGAGTCGGAGTCGAAAATTCAGTCTAACTAAGTGGAGTTGGAGTCGGAGTCGGAGTCGAAATTTGTGTGTGTGTGTGTGTGTGTGTGTATTATTGTGTGTGTGTGTGTGTGTGTGTGTGTGTGTGTGTGTGTGTGTGTGTGTGTATTATTATTGATATTATCAGTATTATTATTATTACAATTTTTGTGTGTGACTATTATTATTATTATTATTATTATTATTATTATTATTATTATTATTATTATTATTATTATTATTATTATTATTATTATTATTATTATTATTATTATTATTATTATTATTTTAAGAAAATTTAGATCATCGCGTCAATTTTAACTTACTTTTAAGGTCTTTCTATTCTTCTAAATAATTCTTTATTTTCAGAATATTCTAGAATAAAAAGAAATTAAAGTCTCTATATTGTATCAATATTTCGCCTGTATACTTCAGGCATGATCACGGTTAACTAACTATTATTTATAATGCAGCTTACAAAAATAAATTTCTAAATATAAAAAATCTAAAATTATTTTACATTAATTGTGAAGTTTAAAAAATAATTTTGATGAAAAATCAAAAAAGCTTACATTATTTTGCAAATACAGCTATTATCATGGATATTAGGTGTACCTGCAAAACACTCAAATATTCAAAAAACATTCAAGCATTCATTCATTTCATTAAATTTCACATTGATGTCTGGCTTAAGTTTTTTAATAAAAAGAGATTCTACTATACGAAGTTACTTGAAATTACCAACTTGAAATAAAATTTTAAAACAACTAGCAATTTCAACTGTTGGAGGAGATTTGTGACCCGTCGTGTAGTGCTCCCATATTTTACTGGGTTTATGCCTGTATTGTATAATTCGGGTTCTTAAAGTATTGGTTGTGTCTCCCACATAAGAGGAATTACATCCTACTTCTTTGCAATTAAATTGATACACAACATAACTTCTGTAATCCTCCGAACAATGACCATATGAGGACACTCGTCTCGGTTTGTAGTAGCTTCTAACATTTACACTTTTCTCTGACTTAACATGTTCCTTTACAGTTATGTTTAATTTTCGCTCGTCTCTAGAAAAGTTTGTCAAATTTAATGATTTAAAATAAAAAGTTATCTTGCTTTCCATGTCAAGTGAATTTTTATTTGGAGTTAAAATGTTGTTTATAGTTCTTTTAATAACCTTTTCTATTTTAATTTGAGGGTAACCATTGTTAATTAAGTTTTTTGTTATTCTTATCACTTCTTTGTTAAAGAGTTCCCACGTTGAAGTTATTTTATAAGCTCTGTGAATTAGGGTTTTAATAATTTATATCTTTCGGGTATATTAGAATCATAATTTGTGTATAAACCTTTATCTGTAGTTTTATCATTTACTTCTCTTTCAACTCTACCATTTTTAAAACAAAGTAAGATATCTAGGAATTTCAGTTTTTTATCTTTAACACCTTCATAAGTGAAGTTTAGGACGGACAGTTGTTTAAGCCTTTCTATGAAATTTTTTTAAGTGATTTGAATTTTCAAATATGACAAAAGTGTCATCGACGTATCTTAAATATGTCTTCAGATTAAATGTGTTATTTTCATTCATAATTTGGTTTTCAATATGAGACATGTAGAAATCGGTGAACGTTGGGCCCAATGGAGATCCCATCGAAACACCATCTTTTTGTATAAATGTTTCATTATTAAAATTAAAAGGGGTTTCTGTAGTACAGATAGTTAAGAGCTTTTTTAAAATAGTTTTTTTCAATATTAGGTGGTGGTTTATCTCTGTTTTCATAAACTTCTTTAAGTATATAAGTTTCTTTAACTGGAACATTAGTGAACAGACTTTCAACATCTAGAGACACTATATAATCAGAATGGAGGAATTCTGTTTCACTAATGTGCAAGAGAAATTCATCGGTAGATTTTACTATAAATTTTTCATTTAAATATGTATTATTATTATTATTATTATTATTATTATTATTATTATTATTATTATTATTATTATTATTATTATTATTATTATTATTATTATTATTATTATTATTATTATTATTATTATTATTGAAACTGAAATTATTAAACTGTTAATTTTATAATGGCTGTTTTATAATACAAAATAAAAATAATTTGCATTATAATTACGTTATATATTTGTTTGTCATGTGCTGCGCCTGCATCTTGATGTCTTTACGGTAGTTTACCGTATAGAATTTGGAGATTAGATTCATTGGAAAAGTGGTATATTTTTTTATTCTCATAAGCAAGCGAACAAAAAATAGTTGAAACAAAAAAAATGTTTTACTGTAACTCTGTAAGCATTAAGCTGAGTCAGAGTCAAAATTTTGAATTTGACTGCTGGAGTCGGAGTCGGAGTCGGAGTCGGAGTCGAAAATTTTTATTTAAGCGGAGTCGGAGTCGGAGTCGGAGTCGGAGTCGAAATTTTGTTTAAGTGGTAAAGTCGGAGTCGGAGTCGAAAATCCAAATTTGAATTTAAGGAGTCGGAGTCGGAGTCGGAGTCGAAAAATTTATTTTACGACTCCGCAGCCCTGGTTTAAAGTATATTCAGTAAACCCTATTTCAATTTTAACTTTCTACTGATTTTATACGGCTTACTAGGGGCTCAGTGGAGCCAGGGGTGGGACGTTTTTTTTCCATGCCCACCCCGTAGGGCGGAGAGACCCCGCGACACTAAATACCAAGAGCGGTTCGGGGCCTCCCGGGAGGTGAATCTACCGTAGTTCCCAGGCCGAGACCCCGACTCCTGCCATCGGTGCGGTATACCCTTGGGGTATTCTTTAGTAAAAAAAAAACCAAATTTAATAGAAAGTCTATTTATTTTAACGATTAACCAATAAAGGTCTCTAAATAGGCCTTCTAATCCTTATTACTATAATTATTAACAATAATTTTTTTTTAATTTTTTACATTTTTTTGTGAAATTTTACCAGGATTCAAAAATGTATTCCTTTCGCTGTAGCTATTGTAGTTTGAGATATAATTTTTTTTTTTTTTTTTTTTTTTTTTTTTTTTTTTTATTTCAATGCAAACTTTGGACCAACATTCAGCAATGTGATACACGTTTGCACAATAGCATTAATAGTTTTTAAGATACATATGACGGCTAATCTAATCGAACACTTGATATATATATATATATATATATATATATATATACTATATATATATATATATATATATATATATATATATATATATATATATATATATATATATATATATATATATATATATATTTCACTATATATATATATATATATATGCTCTTATATATATATATATATCGGAAGATGAAAAGAAGGTTTGTCTCCTCTGGAGTCGAACCACTAAATATTATAACTGTGAGAATCAAAGGAGTACTTCGCTTTTTCACCGTTAGCCATGAAAGTCAGATCTTTCAATTATGGAACAATTTTAAAAACTCTCTCTCTCGTACGGGCGATTTTTTTGGTTCCACGCTCTTTCATAAATCTGCGGATTCGAAATTGTATATAACAACATATATACACATATATATATATATATATATATATATATATATATATATATATATATATATATATATTAATTTTTTTTTTAATATTATCAAATATATATAAAACGAACAATGTAATCGATTTTTTCGATTATTTCAAGGCAATAGTGCATCAAAAGGCAACAAGGTTGCCAATAACAGTTTTTTAACAAAGGAATGCAAGATTAAATTAAATTGGGGTCTCTCGGCCTCGGGGACAGGGTGGACTTCGTCCCCCACAATCCTGTCGAGCCTTAAAAAAATATATATAAAATTTTTTTTTAAAAAACATATAAAATTAACATGATAAAAAAAAAGCAACTTGTGGAAACTTTCGCGATCTTTCTATTGGAGTTTTAGCTAACACGTGACACTGCTGGGCTGCACGAGCAGAGTTCTGCGATTGTCGATATTATGTCACTTTATGTAACTTCCTTTTAAAGGATAAGTGCCTATATATATATATATATATATA
>JABUQX010082216.1:55000-56730 GCA_015478945.1 Trachelipus rathkii | reverse complement strand
ACAAATAAATGCTTTTTGGCCCATAATATATGTATATATATATACATATATATACATATATATATTATTATTATTATTATATATATATAGATATATATATATATATATAGCTATATAATATGTAGTATATATATATATATATATAGAGGATAAGTAAGATGTTATATTTATATATATATATATATATATATATATATATATATATATATATATATATATATATATAAATATAAATATATAATTATATAAAAAAATATTAATTAAACAATTCTATATCCTAAAATATTTTTTAATATTTTTAAACCCAATTTAAAATGTGGGAAGGTGTATAAAACTGAAGAAAATAACTAAACTGTTGAGATACAAAGTTTACGTTTCGGGACTTATATCCTTGGTCCCCTCATCAGAACTAAATTTTTTTTACAAATTATTAAAACACAAAATATAAAAAATATTGAAAATACAAAATAAAAAATGAAAATATAAATTCAAGCAAAAAGACAGAGTGGCGTCACATTCTTAATCCTTTTTTTATCAAGTATCCAAAAATATTAATTATTTCAAAAGTAAGTCCTTAATATGATCTGATATAAATCTTTTTGTGATTGGATCAAAATTGAAAAATCCTTCTACAAAAAGTAATTTTAACATTTCAGAAGGATTTTTCAATTTTGATCCAATCACAAAAAGATTTATATCAGATCATATTAAGGACTTGCTTATGAAATAATTAATATTTTTGGATAAGATAAAAAGGATTAAGAATGTGACGCCACTCTGTCTTTTTGCTTGAATTTATATTTTCATTTGAGAGGATATATATATATATATATAAAGATATATATATATATATATATATATATGGTATATATATATATATATATATATATATATAATATAATTACTGAGCTTGTCCCATTAAATAATTTCTTTCTTTTTTTAATTTAAACCGTTTTCTATTTTGATTCTATGACTAACTTTAACTTTAAAAATATTTCAAGTTACTTTTTATTTTTTCTTTATAATTCTAAAGTATTTTTGTAATATTTCTATTATTTTATTTGTTTTATAAAATATATTTTTTTATAAAATAATATTTATTATGTATAGTATTTAAACATTTTTATTTATAAACAGTATATTGAAACATTTTTATTTATAAACATAGTATTTATAAATAATTTTATGCTCTAAATTCACTGATATGATATCCGCCAATTGCTTTGGGCACGGATTAGTCCTATTTTTAATGTGTTAAAAGCGTTATTTAAATAGCGGCTATTCTTTCCTTTTTCTTTTCAATTTTGATCTTTTATATTTATTATGTAATAATTTCATTTATTTGACCAACTTTCGCAAAAAATAAGAGAATATTATCGTTAAATTTGCAAAAATAGATAGTTTCTAAAATTTCAACTCGTGCTGAGCACGAGTAGCACGAGTGCAGGAGTCGCCTCTGATATATATATATATACCTTTTGATACTCGTTAGCGCACTAAAAATAGTACAGGGTATCTTTATGGACCATAAATAGACTTTCTATTATAGGGATTTGATGATTCAAATATATATAGGACCTGTTACGTTTACGACTCCGTCAGTTTTATTTTTTATTTTTTTTTTTAACTAAAGAATACCCAAGGGTAAACCGCAAAGATGGCAGGAGTCGGGTCTCTCGGCTGGGAACGACAGGGTAGGACTATTTCTCCCCTCCGGGGAGGGTCTCCCC
>JABUQX010082216.1:42500-45000 GCA_015478945.1 Trachelipus rathkii | reverse complement strand
TGAATATCGTCAAAACCTCGCAGCACATTCAACACATTGTGGAAATGGTTAGGACTTAGGAGCCATCGGAAAGACGAAGAAAAAATCACCGATGAAGTTTTAAAAGAAGCTAATCAAATCGCCGAGCAACTGGGACTTAATATGAATATACCACGAATTGTTGGTAGGCAGCATCACTGCAGCACCGCAGCAACCATCCAGCAACAAATTCCACGGAGTTCTGGAGAAGATCCTTAATAATTCCGTATCTGGATTCTATAACCTCTTCTTTGGAATTACGGGTTTCTACTGAAAATACACCTGCTTATGCATTAACAAATCTACATCCTTTCCACATGCTTCTCATAACAATCGATGAGTTAAAGGAAAAGACAGCTTCATTTTATAGTTTTTACCACTTAGAAGGCATAGAAGAAGAGCTAGAACTTTGGTACAAAATTTGGAAGGACAAGAAACTGAGTAGTGAAGAACTAAAAGATCTTGTTGTCTCCCAAGTCTTAAAGGAGACAGAACCTTTCTTTCCGTCGACGAAAAAAGCTTTGATGATACTACTCGCTCAGCCATGCACCACCAGTACAGTAGAGCTCTCTTTAGGCACTCTGCGAAGGATCAAGACTTGGCTTCTAAGTACTATGGAAGATGACAGGTTAAACGGGCTGGCTATGATGAGTGTGCACAGAAAATTTGTTTGACAATTTTGATTATTTTATTCAAACAGTACTTGATAAATTTGCCTTAAACCCAAGGAAATTACTTTTTTAATATCAATTTTGCAACTGCTCTATATTGTGAATTTTCCATCATTGCATATTGTATTTGACATTCTATTGTTTTAATAAAATATTTTATTTTTAAATATTAATCATTTAATTATATATAAAAATTTTTTTATTTTATTTTTTTTTATATATATATATATATATATATATATATATATATATATATATATATATATATATATATATATATATATATATATATATATATATATATATATATATATATATTTATATATATATATATATATATATATATATATATATATATATTATATTTATATATATATAGATCAATAAAATTTTAAGCTGCCCCCCTAGCTTGGAAGCTGGCGACGCCCATATATATATATATATATATATATATATATATATATATATATATATATATATATATATATATATATATTTATAAATATATAATATATATATATATATATATATATATATATATATATATATATAAATATATAAATATATATATATATATTTCTAGTATTATTTATTTTATATATATATATATATATATATATATATATATATTAAATAATTTCTATTAACCTTTAACTGCTATAAAATTGAATTTTAATTCTTAAGCTTGCCTTTTTATAAATTTTTAAAAAGTTAATTAACTAAATATTGCAATTTATTAACTATTTCATAATTAACATAGCAACATTCTATTAAAAATATTAAAATTAATTTTTTAAAGGGGAGGTGTAACTATTTATTCAGTGCCAATTTTCACCCTCAGTCGGACATAGGCCTGGCCATCAGCCGCAGTAAACACTGGTTCTAAAACGTTGTTTTCTGGTGTTTTCTGCCTGTAGTCATTCTTTCAGATTCATTGACCAATCCTCAAAGCCCTCATGTGTAGGCTATGGAGATGGGCGTCCAGCACTGCAAAGTCACGAGATATTAACCACTCTCAAAACTCACTTTTGGGATTTAAAATGAGGGACCAGGAGCCTTAGCCTGAAGGAAGTGGATAAAATTTTCAGGAGCCTATTTTAGGGAGAGATGCATATTTTTCACTTAGATAATTTTTTTTGTATATGTATTAGTTTTGATTTGTTTTTGAAACAATTCTAGGAACATGATTTAAAGTAAACATTTTCTTTAAGTATAAAAAATTATGATATATGTTTTCTGATTTCCAAACTGACACATATTAAGCTCCTGAAATTACATGCTGACTGAAACAGAAAAATGCATCCTTGGCTTATTTCACTTTTCAAAGGTTTGAATTTCGGAAAGTGAATAATTGATATATTAATTTTCTACTCATCCGATCAACATCAAATTTAGGCTTGTATAAACGGGGAGATGCATCTTTACTTAGATAATTTTTTTGTATAATTAAAAGAAAATTTTTTAAAAATTTCCAAAAAAAAATTTAAAATTTATTCAGAACAAATCCAAAGCTAATGCATAAACCAAGAAATTATTTAAGTAAAAATGTGCATCTCTCTCGATTATATATGCCCTAAAAATTTCATCCATCGCCCAAACAAGAAAATTATCGCAATTTTTCATTATAAAATCCAAAAAAGTGGTTTAAAAATTGGACAACGCTGAGCACAAACTAAAAAAATCGAAAAAGTAGTTCGTGACTTTTGTAGGTAACGGCATCTATCTATATTTCAAGTTTAAAGTCATTTCGAAAAAATTTGGAAGTTGATGCGAAAAATGTCAAAAACATGGGTTTTGAAAAACTAAATTTT
>JABUQX010082216.1:35000-37500 GCA_015478945.1 Trachelipus rathkii | reverse complement strand
GCAAGGGGAGGTAAAAAAATATATATATATATATATATATATATATATATATATATATATATATATATATATATATATATATCTATTTATATATATATATATTTATATATTTATAGAGCAGAAGTGCTTTGCTATATGTATATAGTAAAGATATATATATATATATATATATATATATATATATATATATATATTATTTACAGAGGATTTATTCTCTATATTTGACGAGGTATATATATGAGTATATATAAAGGGAGATATATATATATATATATATATATAGGGTATGATATGTATATATATATATATATATATATATATATATACCTGTGTATGCCTGTGCGTGTATGTGTTTGTTCTCGTGTATACCAGTAGATTCTACTAAAAATAAATATTCGTATTTAATACTTGGAAATATTTCTCTTTAATTTGTTCGTGTATTTTTGTTCCTGTCATCTCTTTGCATTATTATTATTATTATTATTATTATTATTATTATTATTATTATTATTATTATTATTATTATTATTATTATTATTATTATTATTATTATTATTATTATTATTATTATTATTATTATTATTATTATTATTATTATTATTATTAATTTTTTATACAAATTGTTATACATCTGCACCACCCACCATCACCATTTTGGAATTAACGGCCTCCGGTGGGGTTGGTACTGTCACTGAATTGCTAGTCTGTTCTAACTCACGGTGTTCTTTCTTCAATGAAATTTCACCAAACTTCGCTGCTTTTACAATACTAATTTCCACTTTGTTGATCATATCCTCTCCTCCTTTAAATCTCATTTCTTATTCTTAATTGAAACTCTGTTGTTTGAGCGTTCTCAAAGCAAACCCTGTTCTGGTCTCTCTTGCCTATAATTTATATAAAAAGATACTTTATAACATAAAATAAATATTATATAATCATTTACTGAGAATAAATAATATATTTAACATCAATTTATGAATACAAAAACTTTATTTTAAATCTTAAAAAATGCGACGTATAATCTAGTTCCGAAATGACCTTGGTGCATCTTAAAAATCATTTTCTTTGAATACACGCCTTTATATAGAAAATATATTTTATCGGTAACTCTTCTCAAAACACTCTTTTTCTTTAAACAATTATAAACAATAAGAGCACTATATATATATATATATATATATATATATATATATATATATATATATATATATATATATATATATATATATATATATATATATATATATATATATATATATATATATATATATATATATATATATATATATATATGTGTATATAGAGAGAGAGTGTATCTTTACAGAAAGACATATATATATATATCGGTATATATATATACAGTATATATGACTGAGTTATATATATAATTATATACATATATATATATAGTATATATATATATATATATATATATATATATTATATTGTCCCACCCTATTTAATGGGGTTATAGTTATCGCATCCACACCAAACTTGCTACCCCTTCTGACTGTTCTGATGGCTCAGTGAAGCAGAGATTTCAAGTCCCTACCCCCATTCCCTAGGGGTGCTAACCCCCAAAAGTGGTTTGGAATGTAATTAAGCAGGAAAAGCTGAGCATAAATAAAGTACTGTATTAAGACATACTAATATACATACATACCCAAACCCCTGTAAGGGGTGTAGTGAAGTCACAAAGCGGAAAATTTACTTGTACGAGTATTACAACGAAATTTAGGGAGATAATATAACATTTCAAGAAGTTTTTGGACTCGGAATACACGGCGTCGTCGGACGCGGTGCTGAACCTGGATCCGGAGCCGCAGCCGCAGCCATAGTTGAATCAGCCTACATTAGTATAATAAGATAATAAATGTGTCATTGTATAGGTTTACGGACCCATAGAATCCTAATAAGAGAGGAAAAAAGGAAAACCATATTGTTTAACAAAGGAAGCTATAGGATAGACGATAAAAGCTTCCAAGAGGAATCTGAATTGGAAAGAGACTGAGAAGGCTCATGAACCGGAGCAATGAGACGGAGCCGGGATTAAAGTTAATTCTTGCAATAAACATATAATATAATAGGACATTTTGGTGTCATATCATGTTTACGAACCCGTAGAACCAGATTCCGATGATTTCAAGTTCCTATGGGGAGTCGAATAACCCTGGAAGGGGTCCCTGAAGAAAAATGAGAAAAAGCGAGAAAATCACAGAGTGCTTAGCAGAGGAAGATGGAGGAACGATGACGAAGGATGATTTCAGAATAAAAAAAAATGATAAGGCCTCCCCACAAGGGGAGCGAACCGAACCCCCCAAAATTGGATTTTACCCATATAAGAAATTTTGATAGGAAATTCGGCTAACAATAAATAATTACTTAGATGATCACTATAGCAACCATATGCTGTACAAAATATGGATCTTAAAACAAAAAGCTTTTTTTAAAACATTTTATGGTTTTACTTAAAAAAATTTACTTTTATTAAAAAATATCG
>JABUQX010082216.1:22500-30000 GCA_015478945.1 Trachelipus rathkii | reverse complement strand
ATTTTTACGAAAACACGCTGTTTTTAATTAAAACTTATACCAAATATTTTATTGATTCTCCGAGAACCATACTATATTTTCAAATTCATCTTTCACTATATATATATATATATATATATATATATATATATATATATATATATATATATATATATATATATATATTATATATATATATATATATATATATATATATATATATATATATATTATATATATACTATATATATAATATATATATATATATATATATATTATATATATATATATATATATATATATATATATACCTTATCATAATACGCTTTTATGCAAAAGGAATTATTTGGGTTTTTTAAAATATTGTAAAGGAATATTGTTTCATCAAACTGGCCAGGTCTGCAATGTAACTATATTCTTTACAGCTCCTGAATAGGAACTTCCTCTTCACCTTAAAGGTGCAAAAGGGTTTCTAAATAAGTAGGTCGAGAGAATAAAACCTCTTACCTAAAAGAAGGGCTTCAGGTATTTTTCAACCTCATGCCCTTATCAAACTTCCCAAATAACTATTCATAGATAAGATAGCCTGAAGTTATAATGCATAGCTTTTCAAATTTATAATAAAAATAATTTAACATATTTTTAATTAAATAAAATAAAAATATTTATTTAATATTTATCCAGAATATAATAAATATTTTTCTCCGAGGGGCTAACTAATATAATTTATTTATTAACTATTCCAGGTTTTAAATTTATTCCATTACTGTATATAATATATATAATATAATATATATATATATATATATATATATATATATTATAATATATATATTATATTATATTTAATATATATATATATATATATATATATATATAAATATATATTATATATATATATATATTATATTATATTTATAATGCTAATTGGTAACCGTTCTGAAAAATCAAGGATATAATTACCTTTGGTGTGAAGTAACATTATATAAAAAACGATATAATATTACTATATACTATATATATATATATATATATATATATATGATATATATATATATATATATATTATATATATATATATATATATATATATATATTATATATATATATATATATATATATATATTATATATATATATTAATATATATAATATAAAATATATGCTAAACTGGCAACCTCTCTGAAAGTTAGAAATAATGCCTCCTCTCTCGACAGAGTTTTTAACATTTTTACGTTTTATATATATATATATATATATATATATATATATAATATATATATTTATATATATATATATATATATATACTTATATATATATATATAAATATAGTATATATATATATTAATATATATATATATAAATTATATATGTATATAATATATATATATATATATATAATACTATATATATATATATAATATATATATAATATATTATATAATATATATATATATATTATATAATATATATATATATATATATTATCTATATATATATATATATATATATTAGATATATATTTTATATATATATATATATATATAGTATTTTACACGGCCATGTAGGGTGGATACATAATCTTCATGCGCTTGATATATATATATATATATATATATATATATTATAATATATATATATATATATATATATATATATATATATATATATATATATTAACCTTGTTTGACCATGATATTTCGGCCTTGACCTTGCCGGATACCCTATACCAAGCCTACACCTAGCCTACCACCCAGCCTACACCTATCCTACACCTGCACCTAGCCTCCACCCCGCCTTGAGCTCATCCAGGTAACTGATGCCTAGCCTTTGGTAGGTATCTGTGCTAACATGAGATCATGTAGGTACCTGACCTGTTTGGATCTGTCCTAAACCATTTGAGAAATTTATTTTTTATTAAAAACATTTTCGCGAATCTAAAACTGTAACCTCATTACAGACCTATTATTTAACACATATTATTTATTAACATTAATTTTTACTTAATACTTTTTACTTAATACTTTTTTTATAAATTTTTAAAAAAATTGTATGTAAGAAGAAAAAACCAGAGTGCCTGATATATAAACATTTTATTTTTACTGCAAACTGTAGCGAAAATTTGTTATTAAAAACTTACATTACAGTACCTTAAAGCCATAAATCAGTAATCAATAGAGGTGTTACCTAACACCTAAGAGGGGTTAGTATGCTTTTGTTTTACTGTTTACTGCTTTAAACTCATGTTTTACTGCTTTAACTATGTTTTTACTGTTTTAAACTTATTGTTTTAATGCTTATAACTTAAAAAAATTTGCATTTTGTACATACCTTAAAGCAGTAAATCAGTAAATCAATAGAGGTGTTACTTAACACCTAAGGGATTAGTATGCTTGTTGTTTTACTGCTTTACGATTAAAGCTCTGTTTTACTGCTTTAACTCACATTATTTAATGACGAGTACATGCCTTCATGCAGTATGAGAGGAATTCGAATATAGGTGTTACCTAACACCTAGGGGGGATTAGTATGCTTTGTTTTACTGCCTTTACTGCTTTAACTCATGATTTTTGGGCCTGCTTTAACTCATTGTTTTTACTGCTTTAACTTTATATGTTTTACTGGGCTTTAACGCACATATTTATTAACATTACATACCTTAAAGCATAAATCAGTAAATCAATAGAGGTGTTACCTAACACCCAAGGGATGGGATTAGTATGCTTCTGTTTTACTGCTTTAACTGCTTAACTCATGTTTTAACTGCTTAACTCATGTTTTACTGCTTGAAATCATATGCTACACTGCTTTAAGCACTTCTGCTTTAACTGTTTTAACTTCCTGCTTTACAGTAACAAATCATATAAGTACCGACATCCTGTTCTTTATTTTTGTTTTAAATTTATTTTTATTTCAATTTTATTATTATTTTTATTTATTTTATTATTATTTTTAATTATTTTTATTATTTTATTTTTATTATTTTATTATTGACTTAGTTGTTATTTAGCTTCATGCCTATTGTTTATTATTACTTTAGAACAACATTTAACCGATATTTTAAACATGATTGAACACACACACACACACACTTTCACTAAAAAGAACTTTATGCGTTAAGACACTAATACACACCTTCACTATGACACTATACACACATTCACTATGACACTTACATTTACCCATAGACACTTACATTTACACTTATACACAAGCGGTCACAAACACACACACACACACACAACACACACACACACACACACACACACAACCACACACACCCCACGCACAACTCACTACACATATACGTAATATATTAAAACATTTTATGTTTTAATTTAACACGTACATTTATATTACTCCATTCAAATATAACTTAAATTTATTTCAAAGTTTTCTTAAACTTCTATAAAAAATCGTTTTCTACGAAAAAAAAACTTTATGAAAAATTCATACTACTCATTTATTCATAAATTATTATAACTATCCAAGTTTATAAACATTTTATTTTACTACAATTGTATGAAATTTTATTAAAAACATATATTCTTACGTACCTTAAGCATAATCAGTAAATCAGTAAGGCAGCCCTAAGCACCCCTCTAACAACCAAGCTATGCCACGTTTTTTTCTATTGACTTACTGCTTTAACATCATCTTTAGCCCATGTAATAGTATAAAATACAAAATAAGTTCTCATCTGCTAACAATAACATGTTATTTTATTAAAAATCATTCTAAGTTTTTATTTAAAATAAACAATTATCCACTTACATTTATATTATTCACTCGATGTTAACTAAAAATATTTCAAAGTTTTTTAAATAATTCGGGTTTTCTTTATTATTATTATTATTATCTATGTACATTGACAATCCATCACGAGAAAACACAACAACCCGCACTCCTTACAGATACGAAACTGACCTCTCTCTGTAAAATGTGTTGAAATAACTACTTTAGGTCTAAATTTAGGATAATCCTTTTTGTAACCCGGGGCGATTTAAGCCTATTAGGTCAAAATATATTTCCAACTGACCTTTTTCTGTAGAATGTGGTGCAATAACTACGTTAGGCCTAAATTTAGGCCTAAATTTAGGATAAGCCTTTTTGTATCCGGGCTAATTTAAGCCAAATACCAGGTCAAAAGGTAATTCCAGTATAGACAAGAATCATTGTTATTATTATTTTTATAAATATATTTCAAACTGAAACATGCTGGATCGGTAAGATCCTTTAAGCAGGTAAAAAGGAAATGTTTTCCTTACTTGTGATTGGTCGGGGGTAATCCTTATCTCTATATGACCTCGTATGTGATTGGTCGAGAATTATTTTATCGTCTTTTGAAAATTAACTTTGTTCTTTAAACTTGTATTTGAGCAGGTGTGTGTTTTATTATCTTTTAGACCCAAACTCATTTTAAAATCATAGTCATTTTAGCTGTTAAGCGGTGCACAAGTTATCTGATTTGTATTAAAAGTGTTTTATTTTTACTAAGTGTATATCATATTTATAATAAATACTTACATTGAGGAATAATTATTAATTTCACTAGAATAGATAATAATTAATTCACTAGTTCATAAGCTAACCACCAGGGCTCAGCATGAGCCCCACCCGCAAAGGCAGCCAACCCCGCACCCGCTGGTGCGTCCCGCCGCGTCCCCGCCCGCCGCGTGCGCCCGCAGGCGCAATTTTTCCGCGTTCCCGCCCGCCGCGTGCGCCCGCAGGCGCAATATTCCCGCGCGAAAAAAATATATATATATATATATATATATATATATATATATATATATATATATATATATATATATATATATATATCATATTATATATATATATAGTATATATATATATATATATATATATATATATATATATATATATATATATATATATATATATATATATATAATATTGTGTGGCGCGGGTGAGTGTAAGTGTCTATGGGTGAACGTAAGTGTCTCTATGTGTACGTGCGTATGTGTGAATAAGAGATATAGTGTATGTGTGTATAAGTGTAAGTGTAAGTGTCTAAGGTAAGTGTAACTGCTTATAAGATGAATCATCAATCAAAGATGAGTCATCAAAGATGAGACATCAAAAGATGAGTCATCAAAGATGAACCACTAAAGCTGAGGTATCAAAAGCTGAGGTATTAAAGTTGAGGTATCAAAGCTGAGGCAATAAAAGCGCTGAGGCATCAAAAGTTGAGGCATCAAAGCTGAGGCATCAAAGTTGAGGCTTCCAAAACTGAGACATCAAAGTTGAGGCATCAAAAGCTGAGGCATCAAAGTTGAAGATCAAATTATCGAGGTTGTGGTGCGTATGTGTAAAGTGTGTAATGTGTGTGTGTGTGGTGTTGTGTTGTGTGTCTGGGTGTGAGTGTGTTGTGTGGTGTGTGGAGTGGTGTGCATGTGTGTCTAAATAATAACAACAATAGGCATGAAGTAAATAAACACTTAAGTAATAATAATAAAATAAAATAAAATGTTTATAAATTATACGCTATAATGTGTAGTGAGTGTGCGTGTGATGTGTGTGTGTGTGTGTGTGTGTTGTGTGTGTGTGTGTTTGTGTATGTGTGTTCTAAATAATAATAACAATAGGCATGAAGTAAATAACACTAAGTATAATAATAAAATAAAAATAAAATGTTTTAATAAATTATACGTTATATGTGTAAGTGAGTGTGCGTGTGTGGTGTGTGTGTGTGTGTGTGTGTGTGTGTGTGTGTGTGTGTGTGTGTGCGTGTGTGGTGTGTGTATGTGTGCGTGTGTGTGTATGTGTGTTCTAAATAATAATTCGCGCGGGAATATTGCGCCTGCGGGCGCACGCGGCGGGCGGAAACGCGGAAATATTGCGCCTGCGGGCGCACGCGGCGGGCACGCGGCGGGCGGGGACGCGGCGGGACGCACCAGCGGGTGCGGGTTGGCTGCCTTTGCGGGTGGGGCTCATGCTGAGCCCTGGTGGTTAGCTTATGAACTAGTGAATTAATTATTATCTATTCTAGTGAAATTAATAATTATTCCTCAATGTTAGTATTTATTATAAATATGATATACACTTAGTAAAAATAAAACACTTTTAATACAAATCAAATAACTTGTGCACCGCTTAACAGCTAAAATGACTATGATTTTAAAATGAGTTTGGGTCTAAAAGATAATAAAACACACACCTGCTCAAATACAAGTTTAAAGAACAAAGTTAATTTTCAAAAGACGATAAAATAATTCTCGACCAATCACATACGAGGTCATACTAAGAGATAAGGATTACCTCCCCACCTTGCCAATCCACAAGTAAGGAAAACATTTCCTTCTTATTTTCTTTCCTGCTTAAAGGATCTTACCGATCCAGCATGTTTCAGTTTGAAATATATTTATAAAAATAATAATAACAATGATTCTTGTCTATACTGGAATTACCTTTTGACCTGGTATTAGGATTAAATTAGCCCGTCTACAAAAAGGCTTATCCTAAATTTAGGCCTAAATTTAGGCCTAACGTAGTTATTGCACCACATTTTACAGAAAAAGGTCAGTTTGAAATATATTTTGACCTGGAATTAGGCTTAAATCGCCTCGGGTTACAAAAAGGATTATCCTAAATTTATGCCTAAAGTAGTTATTTCAACACATTTTACAGAGAGAGGTCAGTTTCGTATCTTTAAGGAGTGCGGGTTGTTGTGTTTTCTCGTGATGGATTGTCAATGTACATAGATAATAATAATAATAATAAAGAAAACCCGAATTATTTAAAAAAAACTTTGAAATATTTTTAGTTAACATCGAGTGAATAATATAAATGTAAGTGAATAATTGTTATTTTTAAATAAAAACTTAGAATGATTTTAATAAAATACATGTTATGTTAGCAGAGAAGAACTTATTTTGTTATTTTATACTTTTACATGGCCTAAAGATGAGTAAAGCAGTAAGGTCATAGAACAAACGTGGCATTAGCTTGATGTAGAGGGGTCGCTAGGGGCTGATCCTTACCTGGATTTACTGATTTATTGCTTTAAGGTACGTAAAATATATGTTTTTAATAAAATTTCATAAAATTTTAGTAAAAGTTATTTTAAAACTTGATAGTTATAAAATTTATAAACAAAAAGTATTAACAGTTAATAATAAATTCTTTGTTCAAAGATAATGATTGATTTATTATAGAAGTTTTTAAGAAACTGTGAGTGGGTAATTGATATTGAAATTGAAAAGGTTTTTTAAAAATAAACTGGAAAAAATTTTTTTTTTCTTTCAAAGACTTGTTTTATTAAAACATTAAAAATGTTTAATAAATTATACGTTATATTGTAAGTGAGTGTGCGTGGGTGTGCATGTGTGTGTGTGTGTGTGTGTGTGTGTGTTGTGTGTGTGTGTGTGTGTGTGTGTGACCGCATGTGTATAAGTGTAAATGTAAGTGTCTATGGGTAAATGTAAGTGTCATAGTGAATGTGTGTATAAGTGTCATAGTGAATGTGTGTATAAGTGTAAGTGTGTGTGTGTGTGTGTG